>PVJX010009664.1:0-60197 GCA_004027295.1 Dolichotis patagonum | reverse complement strand
GTTGGTTTGGTGTTCATGAAGTTCTTCAGCTGTTCTTTGTCATGGAAGTATCTTATTTCTCCATCCATTTTGAAGGACAGTTTTGCAGGGTATGTCAGTCTGGGTTGGAAGTGGTTTTCCTTTAGGATCTGAAAGACTTCACTCCATACTCTTCTTGATTTCATTGTTTGTGTTGAGAAGTCTGCTGTGATTCTGATAGGTTTTCCTTTATAGGTGATCTCTCTTTTCCAACAGTTTTTAGTATTCTGTTTTTATGTTGGATTTCTGGGATGGTGATTATTATGTGTCTGGGTGTAGTTTTATTTTGGTTATGGCTGTTTGGTGTTCTATATGCTTCACTTATCCAAATGTCAGTTTATCTTCTCAAGTTTGGTAAGTTTTCAGCTATTACTTCTGTAAATATCCTCTTGATATCATTTGGGCTGTCCCCTTCTTTTTCATTTATGCCAGTTAATCTTATGTTATTTTTCTTTGCATCATCTTGCAAGTGTTGAATTGTTATTTCCTGATTCTTTGTCATTTTTAAAAGATCTTGTCTTTCCAGTTCCCTGGCTGCAATCTTATCTTCAAGGTCTGAAGTTCTATCTTCACTTTCATTGAGGTGGTTTTGGCAGCTTTCAATAGCACTTTTTTTCCTGTATATCTATTTGAATCTGCTTTATGTATTCTGTTTGTTTCTTATAGTGTTCATGTAGGGATTCTATCTGTTTGCTTTGTTCCTCAAATTCTTCAGATGTGTCTTCACTAGATGTGTTCACTATTTATTTCACTGTTTTTATCAATTCTTCTTTTACCTGGCAAGTATTTCTGATTTGAATTTCTCCATAGCTTTCCCTAGTTGCATATTTATTTCATTTGATATCATTTCAGACATTTCAGGTGTATGTCTTCTTTTTTCTTCTATGTACATGGCTTCTAAGCATTCTTGGGGAGGGCTGGAGCTTTGAGCCTGCCTTTTGTTCTTTCCTTTTTTCATTTTTCTATATTTCCTTGCTTTAAGCGATGTTTGAAAGCTTCCTCTGCATGTGTGGGAAATTACATCTTGCTCCCTCAGTTCCTGGAGCAGCGGTGGCTCCCTCACAGGCTCTTGGCTCCTCACAGGGTTGTAACTCCCCTCTGTGGGCTCCTGGCTCCCTAAGTTGTAAGGTGGATGCTGGGCATGGTTGACCTGGAGCCGGTGGAACCTCGGGCAGGCTGGGCCGCCATCCTTTGTCCCAGGCTGGTCTCTGGGAGGTTCCCTGCGGGTGAAGGGTGGGCCTACCAGTCCCAAACAGTCGGGCCGAGATGCCAGTCTCTGCAAAGTTCCCAATCCAAATAGCGCAGGCCAATCTGCCGGTCTCTGGGAGGTTCCCAGTCCCAAACAGTCAGGCTGAGATTCTGGTCTCCGCAAAGTTCACAGTCCAAAGAGCCTTTATAAATATCTCAATTTGATCATTCTTTATAGCTGAGTAGTACTCCATTGTATAAAAATGCCATAACTTTTTTATCCATTCCTCAGTTGATGGGCACTTAGGTTGTTTTCAAGATCTGGCTATTACAACTTGTGCTGCTATAAACATGGGTGCACATATATCACTGTGGTATGATGTTTTCAAATCTTCTGGGAATATGCCTAGAAGTGGAATGGCTGGGTCAAATGGGACTTTCAGACCCAGCTTTTTGAGGAATATCCAGACTGACCTCCACAGTGGTTGCACCAGCAGTGCAGAAGAGTTCCTTTTTCCCTACAGCCACTCCATCACTTGTTGTTGGTAGTTTTTTTCTATCCTGGCCATTCTTCCTGGGGTGAGATGACACATCCACAACCACAAACTCACTCAACCACCTTATCTTTGATAAAGGGGCCAAACATGCTCACTGGATGAACAGCAGTCTCTTTAACAAATGGTGCTGGAAAAAATGGCTATCCATAGGCAGAAGACTAAAACTCGACCCATGCCTATCACCATGTACTAATCTAAAATCTAAATGGATCAAAGATCTAAATATTAAAACAGAAACACTAAATCTTTTGGAAGACAAAGTAGGTAAAAAGCCTCGAAGATATAGGGGCAGGTAGAAAATTCATGAACAAGAATCAAACTACATGGGAAATACTTCCCAGAATCAATAACTGAGACCATGTCTTATTAAACAGTTTCTGCATGTCAAAAGAGATTTCCAGCATAGTAAAAAGAAAACCCACAAATTGGGAAAAAATCTTAATGGATTGTCCCTCAGACAAAGGACTTCTGTCTAGAACTTATAAAGAATTAAAAAATATCATACCCTTGAAATTCAAAGACCCAATCCAAAAATGGGCATCTGAAATGAATACACAGTTCTCAGATGAAGAAATATGAATGACAAATAAATACATGAAAAAATGTTCATCATCATTAGTCATTAGAGAAACACATATTTTTTCATATAATGCAACACTTTTGCCTTTGATCATAAAAGCACTGCTATAAATGAAACACTGGAAGATCCAAAAGAGAAAATGATAGGAAATAATACAATCATTTTAATGTTGAGTTTATACGGTTTTCTAAAAAATTTTATAAATATGTTAAAATTTATATTTGGAAGTATAGGGAGAATAATCTATAAAATTCTCTCAGAATTTCCTCACTTGGGAAATAAATGTCTTAAACTTTCATTGCAAGGGTGAAGGTTAAGAAGCAGAGAAATACTGTGCATAAGAATTCCTTCTAAATTACAGCTAAAATCTAAGTGCTTTTATGACTTTTTCCAACTAGGTACATTGAAGCATGTGATGACTACTAGCATTTTCAATGCTATATTAAATAACACTTTGGTCGGATCCTAAAAAAATTGGCTTTAAACTCCAAGACCTTAGCATCTTGCATTTAAAAACAATACATGGTTTGCGTATTAGTAACAGATAACAATGGGGATTCCAGGAATCCATGCCTCATAGTAACACTCTTACCTTCTGTAGTTTGCTAGGTTTTAGTTTGATTATTTTATTTTATTTTTGCAGTACTGAATATCAAATTCAAGTTAACACTGGGTTGCATTCCCAGTCCTTGGTATTTTATTATTTTTAATTTTGAGATAGAGTCTTGTTAAATCATTAGGTTGTTTAGCCTGGGATTATGAGCATACATTGCTATATAAGATTTTATATCTATTTATTTGTGAGATAAAATCTCTTTATGTAGTTCAGGCTGACCTTGATCTCTCTATTTAAGGCTGGCTTCAAACTCAAGGCAATCCTCTTGCCTGTCTTTCAAGTGCTGGGATTACAGACCTACAAATCATACCTGGCTAAAATCTTATATCTTAAAGCAGTTATTATTTATCATCCTCTTGCCATTTATCATTCACATAAGGGTTTCTTGACCTCACTGTGGCTGTAGGTTAGAAATAGAGAATTCTTTTCCTGTGGGATCTGTCCTATTCTTCACAAGATGTTTAGCAGATTCTCTAGAATCTATTTGGTAGAGGCCAATAGCATCCTCCTTCACTGGTTGTGGTAGACAAAAAAAATATTCTGGATATTTCTAAGTATACTAGGAGGGGAAAATTACACTTCATAAAGAGTAAATGATTTACATTAACCATCTGTGAGAAAGATTAGTATTAGTAATTATGCCAGGCATTACCAAACTTAAATGGGATAGATGGTCACTCAATATTCTGAAATTAGAAGTGTGTGATGCTAAAGATAGTTTGGGTGTGTTTCCCAAGGCTTCGTGTGCTGAAATTTTGGTCTCAGGGTTACAGTGATGAGGTACAGCCTGTGGAAAGGAAGTTGGTGAGATCCCTGGGAGAATATACTCAAACAGGATGACACAGTTTTGGAGCTTCTACGGTTAGCCTTTGAAAGTTTTCCTCTCCATCCTAACTACACCTGTACCCTTTGTCTTTTTCCTCATAACCACTCTCACTGGACCAAGGGGATATTTCATTTGGTTTTGAGTTTTATATCTAGGATAAAAGAGTGATGCTAAGGAATTCTTTTGTACAGCTGTTGACATTTGAGTATCTTTTCATAGAAGTTAACAAAACAAGTTATCAAAGACTAAGGATTGGGATAGGATAGAGGATGGGGAAAAGCTGATCAATAAGTACTAAGTTGTAGATTGAAGAAAAAGTCAAATGTGTTATTGGCAGAAATGTGGCTATATAACATATTATATATTTCAAAATTAAGAAGAATGGATTTTGAATATTTTCATCAAAAAGAAATGAAAAATGTTTAACCTGATTTAAATACACACAACATATATATTATCAAAAATAACATAATATTCATTAATGTGTACAGTGTTATGTGTATGTGTCAGGTAAAATTTAAATTAAGGAATGAAGAGTGAACTTTTGTGTGAACATCTCCTTTGTCTTAGATTACTCATATCAAAAACAAGGTTACTCATTATTTTGCTTGATTATTCACTGACTTTGTGAATGCTATTACTTAACCGAATTACTAAGAATTGCTCTAGCATATTATGTATTAGCACTGAGTTTTCTACAGGGAAAAGGACAACACTTTTGTTCATCTCCTTTTTAGCTAGTGTTTAGATAGCTTATGAAATATCAGGGCTAAGCATTGGCATTCTAGAAGCTAACAGAGAGATTAAAGAACAAACTTCAAGAGTTGACAGTTAAGCAATAGAGAAAAGAAGCTGTTGTAACAAAGGGCATGGAACTGAAACCGATGAGGATGTTTAACCCACATATTTCTATTATAATCCCCTTTTCTACTCAGTCTTTAAGATGAATGAACCAGGGTCAAAGCCAGTGAAATGAGAACTACTTATGTAACTTAAGAGTGGGACTTAACCAATGAAGTTCTCTGAAGAACCTCAGACAATGCCTTATTCCAAAGTTCCATATTTACAGGGCATTTTTTATGCTCATATTTGATCCAAAGTGAAAAATACAATTACCAGATGGTTCTGTGTCTTTTAGTAGTCTCAAATCAGTTCAGAGCAATGCAGTGACTCTTGGTTGTTCTTATGATTCTCATCATTTAACTATTTGGTTCCTTACCTGTCACATGTTATGGTTAATCATATGTATTTAATGGTATATTATCTACTTTATCACTCATGTTCATGTAAACCCAGAATTGAGGCTTCATTCACAGAACATGGAAGGATGGAAGCTCAAGATGCACCACTCTGAATGGAAGAGCTACTGTGGCTCCAAATGTTTAGTCTAGCCTGATGAAGCAGCATACCGAAAGTGTGAAACCTAGAACTCTTTAGGTCAAGTTCTTTGCTTTATTTATTATATCACCATTTCAGTTTATATATCAGATAATTAAGGAAGGAGGAGAAAGTCCTTAACTAATATGCAAAGTCATCAGTTCTAATATAGAACATAGTGTGCTCATAAAGGTTCTGAGGATATCAACCAATTTAATTAGCTTCATTAAATTTGTGCATTAGCTGTGAAACTGAGAATTGTCAGAAACTGCCTAGTGTGTTTGGAAAACAACTTCTTCAAATCATTTCACAGTAAGCAAGTTTATTTTTGTGGAACATAAAACTATATTGAAATTTATATCTTGAGCTTTGGTTATTTTTATACCTGGAATTTTGCTGAGATATTTAATATTTCCTCAAGAAATGATCATTTTCTTTGGAGATACACAAAACCAATGAGTTATACAGAATGACCTGTCATAAAAATGGAAACCACCATATAATGATCATGTAAACTATATCATGCAATGCCATGTTTATAAACGTAGTTATACTAAAAATTGTAAAAAATATAAAATGTCCACTTTCATAAAACAAGTGGCTCCTATGTTAAAATGTAGTGACAGAAATCATAGTTTAAAAGGTTTAATTCTGTTATTCACTTATAGTACTCCATGTCAATACTATAAGTAAAAATATGTTGGGAATTATATTGTCTTTTCCTAGATATCAAATAATAAATTTTATGGAAAATAATGAACTTGGGCCTTCCTAAAATCATATTAGCTTTCTAAATTCTAAAAATAATCCTAAATATTAAGGTGTTGAAGTAGCAAAATCCATGAAAAGGCTTTCTGAAGTTGTAAAGTTGAGCATTAAATTTTTTTATATCATTTGGCTAATTTCATACTAGTATTGGTAATTCTGATGTAATAAAATGTTTACAATATGTATTTTACACACTTTATGGAAAAATGTTTTCCAATTGTTGGATGTTTAGAAACAAAAATCTACACTTGTATTATTATTTTTTATTCTAATGATGGTAAAATTAAACAGACCCCAAGAAAGCAATATAAGAGACATAAATTTCAAAGCAAGACAATCAGAGTTCTTCACTATCTATCATATTGTCTCTTGTTTTCTTCCAAATAGTTGTCCATATCTTCACATACAGAGAATTCACATGAAACAACATAGTATGGAACTGATTTGAACAGGATGAGGAAGGTGTTTTAGGTTTTCAAGACCAGACAATAGGGAAGCCAACAATTGCTGTCATAGTGTCTCTCATTCTCTTCAAAATAACTGTCCATACCTTCATGTATGTTGAACTTAAACAAAACAAAATGGCTAAAATCACTCTGAAGAAAAATGATAGCATTGCTGGATAGTATTGCTAGATTTCATATCATGATGCTATGGAATCAGCACTGGGTATGGTAATGTCTCTTTTTCTTCAAAGTAGTTGTTCATTTTATCATGCATTATATAATTGGTTTTCATAAACTGTTTATAAGTTCTAGTCATGCATGAGTCTCTACATATATATCTATCCTTTCTGTATTAGAGGGAAAAACAAAACAAAGCAAGACAAAACAAAACAAATTCCTAGAAAAACATGAAACAAGAAAGTCATATAAAACTACAATACAAGGT
Organism: Dolichotis patagonum; assembly: GCA_004027295.1. NCBI lineage: Eukaryota > Metazoa > Chordata > Mammalia > Rodentia > Caviidae > Dolichotis > Dolichotis patagonum. Next base: position 53,376 of record PVJX010009664.1, on the reverse strand, counting down.
GATCTACAATGGTTACTATGATGTCTCAGCAGTATATAACAATATTAATAAAAACAAAACATTGGATACATTATAAGACTTCAAAAGCAGGTAATAATCAAACCATAGTGGGTATCCTAGTGAGTCTTGTCATCTTCAGTATAGTAGATATACTCTTAAACTTGATACTATAAATCATAACAGATTAGAATAATATCAGTGAATACAAAACAGCAATCTAACAAACCAGATTCAAATAAGATCAGTCATAATAAGACAGTATAAGTTATACCAGGCTTCAGATTAAGTTAACAGGAAATTAAGGATGATTACCATAATATGTCCTCTTTTTGGGATAGCTGTCCATACCCTCAAATGTAGCGTAAGTAGACAAACTGGAACAAAATATAATCTATCTAAACAGAGTGGTAAGAATAATGTATATTTTATATCCTGTTATGCTATTAACAATATCCTCTGCTTTCCTTTTGTAGACAGTTCCTCCCCTTTCACTCACACAGGGTACACTGCACATTTTGGATTCCAGTAGCTCCCTCAGTTTTTAGATTAGGGGGTCAACCTGTTATTTACCCTAACTGGTTCTGAAACTTCTGACTCCTGGGCTTGATTTCAAGTTGTATTCTTTACCTATAAAAGCCTCAAGGTTTTCCTTTGTTGTAGCTGTGTAGTTCTCTACTGCACAAAAGAATCATGTCTTTTCAACCTATCTGCAGGTGCTGGTCAAGTTGCCCCTATGTCTCTCTGGTTCCCTGTCACATAGAGCATTGTTTTCTCATATTTGACTTTTTGTCCATGAACCCTCTTTCAGGTTAATTGTTTCCAATACAGAGCATCTCGATGGACACTATCTCCTGATCTACTCTGCCTGTGTTTCTTTTTGTTAGTACATCAAGGCCATCTATGTTAGATTACAGCCAACCTTCTTTGTCTCATTTCTGCTATTCTATTTTTCTATCATTGGTTGTCTATTTTCCTCTTTCATTCCACCGTCTGCCCCATTCATTGAGGCCTCTCTGCCACTGTTCCTGAAATTCTGGTATTTTTTTCTCTCTCTCTCTAGAATGTTCTTCAGTATTTTTTGTAGGGCTGGATTGGTGTTCATTAACTCCCCAGTTCCTCTTTGTCATGGAAGCATCTTGTTTCTCCATTAATTTCTAGAGATAGTTTTGCAGGGTACATCAATCTGGGCTGGAGGTTATTTTCTTTCAGGGCTTGGATTACTTTGCTCCAAGATCTTCTTGATTTGATGGTTTGTGTTGAGAAGTCTTCCATGATTTTGATGGGTTTTCCTTTATAGGTGATCTGTTTCTTTTCTGACAGCTTTTAATATTCTGTTCTTATATTGAATTTTTGGAATCCTGATTATTATTTGTCTGGGTGTACCTCTGTTTTGGTAGTAGGTGGCTGGAGTTCTGTATGCTTCATACATCTACGTATCATTTTCTTTTGTCATGCTTGGGAAGTTTTATTTAATTATTTCTGTGAATAGTCTTTTTAATTCCTTTTTTTTACTCCTGCTTCTTCGTTCACATGTTTTATTCTTAGGTTATAGATCCTCCTCTCATCTTTTAGCCTTTGTATTGTTACTGCCTGTTTCCTTGTTATTTTTAAAAGATCTTTCCTTTCATGATCACACATTGCAAACCTGTCTTCAAGTTTTGATAGTCTATCCTTATTTCTTTCTAGCAGTTTTGCCAGCTTTCAGCAGTGTTTTTAGTTTCCTGGTAATCTCTTTGAATCTGCTTCATGTATTCTAGGTTTTCTTTATATTTTTATTCAAACCTTTCTCTCTTTTGTGTTCTTCCATTCTTCTGTCTATGTCTTCTTGAGAGGTGCTTAGCCTTTCTTATATTAATCTACTTATATCTTGCTTAACTTGAATTAATATTTCAGTTTTGAGCTCATTGACGAGGTCCCGAAGATATCTCTTTATGTCTGCTGATGCTGTTTGATGTTGCATATTTGTTGCCTTTGATCTCTTTTGTATTTACCTCTCCTGGATCAATATTCTCAGGGTTGGGTGCTGGGGTCTCTTTCTTATTTCTCTTTCTCATCATGTTTTTGGTTCCTTCCAAACAAGTGTACAGTGGAGTTCCCAGCCCATTTCACTGTTGGTTACAGCTCTTCTGGAGCATGCCGGCTAAGGGTTTCTTCTCTCTCCAGTCTGCCATGAGTCACTGAGGTGCAGGCAGGCAGTGTATGCTGGCCCCTCCCCTCTGGGCCAGCCAACCTGCACAGGCCTTCACTGCGTCAGTGTGTGCTGGTGTAGGGAATCGGTTTGGGACGACTTATTGGGTCCCTGTCATGGATGTGACCTGGGCAAAGCAGATCCCACCAATCTGCTCTGGGAGGGGAGAAACCAATTGAAGTCACTGCCGTTCCCAGTTCCGCTGTCCTGCCCAACTCCAACATGTCATCCAGTTGGTCGCCCTTTTCTGTGGGAGGCTGCTATTCCCAACACTCATCACAGTTTAATGCCAGTCCCCCCTGGCTCCATTCTCTGTTGGGCTCCCCAACCTCTGACTTCAGCTCAGGTGCGGCACAAGATCACGGCAGCTCTGCTCCATGCGCGGGGCCACTCAAGCCAGTATCACTGACTTGGGTTTGGGTGCTCAGGCCAATCTTGGGCTCCAATTCAGGCGGCTCGGCGAAAGCGCTATAACCGCTGATCTTAGCGTCTCTAATGGTAGCCCCAGGAATTTGTACTTGAGCAGCTATTCTCCCTTCAGTTTCTTCCTGGGTTGAGAAAATCCATCTTCCTCTGTCTGGACCTCCCCAGGATGTTCTATTCTGGCATCTGAGCTGTCTCTCTCAGACAGGCTCCATTTCCTGCTGCTTACTGGTCTGCCATCTTTAGCCAATCTCTTACCTGTATTATTTTTTCATTATAAATTTATTGATTATGTCTTTTTCCATTAAATATAAATTATTTTACTGTATCAAAGAGTAGAAAGCATAGTGCTGCAGGAGAAGATTTATGATGCAAAATTGACACATTGTTTATACTTTTTCTGGTAACTGAACTGCTGCAAGAGAGAAATTCAGTAATATATAAATACCAGTAGTTCAAATATTACTAACTTTCTTATTATTTTTAGGGTTAATGTTGCAAATAGTTAAATATCGACCAGATGAATCTGAGCCAATTTTATTGATTCAGCCTATTATTTGCTAGTATATGTCTTGAAAGTCTATATCATGAATAGTTTTAATAGGTAAAAATAAATAAAACAAAATGTTTGGCTGAATCATCAAGAATATGGAGATCACCTCTCTGCAGAATTTCTTGTCCTAGATAAAAGCTTTTGTTGTTTTCAATTATTTTTAGCAATTCTCAACCACCAATTACCTATTGGTCAAGTGCTTTGAGGGATATTAGTATTTTTTAGAAGTGTTCAGAACCTGTATGCTACTGTTTGACATTTCTTGATGCCTGATATCAACAGATAATGTATACACAGCAATGGTAGAGCAACCCACAAAAACACAGCTTTGTTCCTTAGCTCTAGGTTTCAAGGGACCACTTTATACATATATGACTAAGCCATTGTTTTTATAGACTATTATTTTAATCTCATTATCACTGAAGAGCAGAAACTCATGAGGCACATTTTCTGTTCTCAAGAGAAAAAGGATTAAATGATAGCAAAGAATTAGAAATAAATATAATAAGTTAGTTTAGTAAGTGTCCTGCTAGGAAATTATGTTGTTATCTGTAAGTGATTACATTAAAAGGATTAAAATGCAAAAAATTTAAACTAAACCTTAAAGGATTTATATGAAATATTAACAAAATGTATTTTATTTTAGTTGTATCCATTTATAAGTGACTCTATTCACTGTTAACACTATAGAATAATTCTTTGATGATTATGTAAACATTTCTGATATAATGAGGCTATAAAACACCTATCATAAAAGAGAACAGAGTGCTAAATGTGCAAAATCAAGACAAGAGAATAACAAACATCCTTCATTCCTATTAGGGAATTTCCAACTGTTTATGTCTGTTTCAGGTGCCTTTGCTTCTGGACTTAGAAATTTTTATGAGGTAAATGGACCTTTTGGCCAATATTTAACTTTTAATGTGCTAAGCTTTATTTCCCACATCCTGCTTAGTGAATATTAAAAAATAACAATTGAATATGTTTCTAGGAAAAATTTTCTATTTTTCAATCACTTAAAATTAATACCAGAAAAGAAATGGCCATCAGCTTTACCTTGATTGGTTGTATTGTTGCTTTTTACTTCATTAGAAGGATGACAACTCCTCACTGTCCCCATGTATTCTAGGTTTGTTTGTAGTTTGGGACTGTCCTCTTCACTGTGAACAAAAGTCCTTATTTTAAAAGTACGTGTATCTAAAGCATTATGTGTAATAACTTACTAAGTTCCACCAGCAAAAAGAACTTTTCTTTTGTGTACCATTCAACTCATTGCTGATTTTCATTCATTTCTTTATTTTACCGAAGAGATTTATTCTTTCCCTTGCTCTTAGAGGGTGTCAGTACCTTTTTCCTCTATTTAGGATTCCATAAGTATTTTCTGCAATGCTGGCTTAGCAGTCATGAATTTCTTTATTTTTTAATTAACTTGGAATGTTTTTATACCCTCCTTGAATTCTTGCAGGAAAGTCTTGAAGGACATTATTCTCTAGGCTGGCATCTATTTTCTTTTTTCCTTCTGGGTTTGAAATGTATAATTCTTAGCTCTCCTGGCCTGTAGACATTCAGTTGAGAAAGCTGTTTTTAGTCAGAGGTATTTGCCATTACAAGTAACTTGGTGTTTCTAACAGCTTTTGATATTATTTTGGCCATTTTACTACATCTTGGGCACTTTGCTTTCTGATCATGTCTTATTGGGGTTCTAAATGCTCTTCTTGAATATATATCTTGCTACTATATTTGGAACATTTTTCTGGCAAAATTTCAGGAGTTGTTCTGTCACTAGCCTTTATTTATTCATTCTCTTCCAGACCAATGATTCTTAAATGTGTTATTTAAATGTTTTCAAAAATATCCTGAATGTTCTGCTCATTATTATTTTTATGCCCTTCTATATGAATGTTCTGATATATCTACATTTCTCCAAATCTTGATATTCATTCTTCTACTTCAACAAGAGTATCGTTAACAATTTCCATTTTTTTTTTGTTTCTCTAATTTAGGGAGAATTCAATATTCCTTCCTGGAGGACTATTGATAATAGAATCAGTTCTCCAATTAGAGGGAATTCAACATTTTTTCCTGCAGGACTATTGATAATGGAGTCATTTCTCCAAGAGTTCTGTTATGAAACACTGTCCAATATAAGTAGGTGTGTGAAAAAGTTCGTTTAAGTTCTCTTTCTCAGCTTTAGTCCAAGTAGAAAAAAACCTTTAAAGAATCAAGAGTTGGAGTCTTATGCCCTTTGTAGCATAGGTGAGGACTAAGGCAAGGTTTTTAGGGGTAGGACTGGGGTGCACTTAATATCTTACCTTTTCCATAATGCAGTGAGGGCAGAGAAAGAACTGGAGTTGTTGCCAAATCTCTCCCTACTCTGGGCTATGGGCAGATCTGCATTGTGAGCCCAAGATTCAGAAATCACTAACGCTCTTGGAAGCACGACTGTCCAGTGTCCCTGCTGCCCTACTCATGCGAACCCCTCTGAGTAGGGCAGCGTTGGTGGTGTGCTCAGGGTCTATTCTGGGATTAGGTGTCAGAAGCACCTGGCCCTCTGCTGGGTCTCGCACTGGCAGATGCTTCTGGAAGTAGATGTCACACAGCTGGGCTCTTCCTGTCACTGTGCTCAAACTGCCTTTTCAGAAAGCATTCTCCACATGGCTGAATGTTCTCACAGCTGGATGGGGAGTCACACCACATGGCCAGCTCCCCGAGACTTCGCAGGCTGGTGTCCACTGTTCCATAACTGAGTCTCTGGAGCATTTCTCATTGTTGCCTTGATTTTAGTTTTTCTGTGTGGCAGTCCACATTCTCCTGGGTCTAAACTGAATCCTGGGGGGGGGGGGTGTTGCCCACTGCCTCACTGGAGAGAAGCTGCCATTGCATCTTTCAGATATAAAAACAGTAGGTACCCATGCTCCCTACTGAGGCAAAGGGGGTTATTTAAGGCATGGCTTCCCATCCCAGCGTTGTCTGAATTCGTATCACATAGACTTCTGAGGCACAGGTAAAGGAGGCCCCTAAGTTGTCCCCAGATCCTGCCACATGCTATGCCTACAAGGCAGTCCTGGGAATTATCACTGCTGCCCTCAGTCAGTTGGCTAAATTCAAGTCCCTTTCTGCTCAAGCTGTATGTCTGCCCAGTCCCAAAGTCAATATAATAGTACACTGAGATTTGCTCTTCCGTTCCTGCCAGGGGTTAAGTTCCTCCCCACTACTGAGCTGCCATTCACAAGTGCCCATGTGTACTTGTTACTTCACTCCTTCCTGAAATGAGTATTTCCTGACTTTTGCTTGGTTTCTTACTGACTTTAATTGTAATCCAGCAATTTCCTATGCCTCTATCTCCTCCTTCAGTCATATGTGCACTGCCTTAGATAAATGTCCTGGAGCAGCTCGCCCAAGTGTGTGTCCATTAACTCCAGGATATCTTTGCTTTGTCTAGTCCTCTGGTTTTTAAAGTCCATCCATGGTCTCTACTAGTGGATCCATCCTTCACCTGTAATTTTTGTTTCTGTCCTCAACCAATTCTCTCTCTCTCTTTCTCTCTCTCATTTCTCTTTCATTTTTCTTTTTATAAAATTGTGATTGCACTCTGTTCATCTACAAAACCATAGATTATCTCCCCTACCTCAAGGTTCTTAACTTAGTCACATCTGCAGAGTCACTTTTGTCATATAAGAGAATATTCACATGTTAAAAAAACTAGGATGTGAAGCTTTGGGGAAACAATTGTTTTTCTTATTGCAGAAGTCCAGGCTACAGACAACTTGGGTGTTCCCTTTTCAGGAAGTTGCATTAGAGCAAGAAGCAAACCAACCAAGATGAGTTCATTAAGATCGCCAGTTCTCAGCCTCCCTGTAGCATGATTCCCCACAAATGCACGTAGTTAAGCACAATGGTGGGGAAGACAGGCATCGCTGGTGTGGGGCAAGAACAAACCATACAGACCACACCTGTTGATTTTTAATTATGTTTCTAGAATGGGAGAAAATATTTTCCTTGTATAAGTATCAGGAAATAAGCTAAATTCATGCTATGAGGTATTTGCATCTGCTTAACTTTCAATCTTAACAATGCTTTCAGTGTTTTACAAGTTATCTTTGTTTTACATTGTTGTAACAAGTGTCTGACAATGAGTAAATTATAAAAGGCAGAAAATTATTCTTACAGAATTCAGGTGAGGAAATCGAATAGCCAAAATCATCATCGGGCAAAATCCCTTTTGCTTTAGAGTCAGAAAGAACAAGAGACAGGCAGGAGTAAGCGGCAGAGTAAGCGGGAGAGCGTGTGTGTCTAAATGGGGAGGTAAAGACTCCCTTTTATAATGAGCCCTCCTCTACAGCAGTAGCAGCAATCCATTTTTAGTCTTTTTGAGGTCTAAATATGTTTCATTAGGTCTTGCTTCCTTGAACTGCTACACTGGAGATTAAGTTTGAATTTGTGCCTTTGGGAGGAAGCATTAACCCACAGAATATATCTTCTTCCATGACTTTCTTTTTAGCGTGAACATGTTCTCACTTAGAGGGTGATGGTAAACACAAAAGCAGGAGATTAGTAGTTCTACAAAGTAGATGATGATAAACCATCCATAGGAAATCTCTTCCAATTCACCATATGTTTCCTGGGTGCGAATTTTACGCAGCCAAGTCGTGAGCAAGTGCTTACATTGGTGAAAGGCAACTGTATTCTTTGTTTCAGCTTCTGCAGAGCATTGCATAAGTGCACCAAAAGCCTCAGTATCACCCACTCGATGTGTGGATTCCTATCTAGAGTTTCCATGTCACACACCAAATATATTTTAAAGGAATGCAGCATTATTTATTTATTTACTTATTTTTGGTACTGGAAATTGAACACAGGACCTTGTACTTACCAAGCAAGGACTTGTGCTGCTGAGTGAGCTACATCCCTAGCCCTAGAATTCTGACTTATTAGGAAGCATCTCTGTATATTGTTTTAGCATTTATAGAGGCTGGCTACTGTAGCTTAAAATGACATGGTTTTCTATAGAGGCTAAAATATTATATTTTAAGATAAAACCTACCAATTTCATGCAGTGAAGCAGCAGAGTCTTGGATAACTTGAGAAATTAGTGTTTGCCTAATACACTATGGCATTTTCCATTACATGTTTTTAGGATGGGTGATGGAGGATGGTGGCACATTATAAAGAAATAAAGCATTATGACTTTCACAGTGTAAAGTAGTCAAACTCATTTTCTGAAAGGTCATGTGGTGGTAACAGCTGCACATTGAAGACTATCTTTTATCCAAGCTGACTATAAAGTGTACTTGCTCACAAAATAACTTTGCTTATGGAATAATCCTTCCAGAACTTAACTATATCTAGAATTGCTACTACTTGCAGCTGTTATGTTACCACTGGGACATTTCATGGGCAAATTACTCTCTGCTTTTTGGTTTCATTTTTAAAATTTATGTGCTAAATTGTATTGTGTTGCATCTGGCATTTCACTTTTGAGCAGATAGACAAGATTATTAATTAGATGAATAAAACATTCCACAAACTTCAAAGCTCTAACAAAGATATCAATTATTTTATGTAATACTAATGAATTAAGAAAAGTTAAAATGACTTAAGAAACCTGCTTCTGAATAAAAATACAAAGTGTATCATAAACAAATCTAAGTCAGTATGTGGTACAGAATCTTACTAGAAGTCTTTACAAATTTTTGTATTTATTACTTATTTATACATAACATTTCCATAACACCAGGAAAGCACTCACCAGTTTCACCTATGTTTGCAAACCATGCCCTTTTTTGTCACTTTTATAGGAACGTAGACATTTGCATAACTTTTTAATATATAATTTGGACTCATCTAGAATTATATATTTTAGAATTAACTCCTATAAAGCTTAGTTACTATGGTTTAATACAAAAGGCATAAATTAAGCCTTTTGTCTTGCTTTTCTTTGCTTGAATAGCTTCTCTAAATTAATATATTTATGAAAGAAAACTAAGGAAACTATTTCATGTATTTATTGGCCATTTATATTTCTTTATCTGAGAAGTGAATATTCATCCAAGATGTCTATTTTTCTAATTGTGCCTTTAAATTTGAAGGGTTTAAGTTTTTAAAATATTATATATTCTAGATATTAGTCTTTTGAAGCATAATTGCCAAAGATTTTTCTTCCTCTTCTGTTCACTCTCTTAGTGCAGGTTCTTTTTGATTTAATGAGGCCCCATTAATTGATTCTTCTGTTATTTCTTGTGCAACTGGGAATTTCTTCAGAAACTTTGCCAACACCTATGTCTTAAAGAGTTTTACCTACTTTGTCTTCTAGCAGTTTAAATGTTTCTGTTCTAATATCTAGATCTTTGATCCATTTTAATTTTAGGTTCATGCTTGGTAAGAGACATGGTCTAGGTTTAACCATTGCAATGAAGATAAACAGTTTTCTTAGCACCATTTGTGAAAGAGCTTATCTTTGTTCCAGCAAAGAATTTGGCCACTTTGTCATAAATCACAGCCAAGTGTACTTGGAATTGTTCTCTTATTCCTCCCTTTAAATATGGGGATACAATCTTATCCTACTATATGTTGGAAGTGTTTTAATTTCTTTTTTTATTCTTACAGGGCCTAAGCTAAGAGTTTGCTTTCAGTGTCAAAGGATACTTGGGACTTGGACTTCTCAGTGATGCTGGAAATTTTAAGATTTTGTTGACTTTAGAGATAGAACCAATGCATTTTCCACAATGAGTCTTTGGAGACATAATGTTTGGCTCATGATTTGATCTTAAATGTCCCCCGGAAGACTTATGTGATCAAAATTCTGTCTTTTCAAACATAACTGGATCATAATGGCTGCAAACACAACAAGTAGATTAACCACTGATGTTCTATAGCTCAATCAGCATGTTCAAGGACTTAATTAAAGCAGGTGACTAAAAATGTGGTTTAGACGGCTGTATGTCTTGTCTCTGTTGCTTCCTTTCTGGCTCCTTTTGTTTCCTGGCTTCCCTAAGGTGTCAATCTCTTTTGCCAAAATGATTTCCTTTCCCTTTTACAGAATTTAAAGACAATGCAGCCACTCAGCCATAAACTGAAATTTTGAGAATTATTAGTCCTCCTTTAGGTTGTTTACTTTGGCATTTTGTCACAGCAATGGAAAGCTAGCTGACACAGTGGTGTTACGATTAAAAACACGGAAAGTTTCTCTGGGTTGTAAGTACAGCCAAACACATATTAACTGAGTAACATTTAGAGCTGAGCACTTAATAAACCTCAAATTCTGGTAAATTTAAAGACTTCAATTTCCCTACTTATCTCTCTCAAGATATCTAGGGAAACAGCTATTCCATGCTGTTACTGAAATTTGCATTTCAGCATTACTTAACTTTTGCACATAATATATCAGTAATAGTAGGTGAGGTGACAGATGGTAGATAAATTGATATGTAAATGGAGAGACAGATGAGATATTTCAAAGATGGAAAATAATCTGTTATTTTAAGGTTTTTTAAACATGTGTTGGTGTATTTTTTCTTATACAGTCAAAATGTGAACCAAGCTTTAATTGTTTATTGGAAGTAATTTTCAAAAATGTATTTGGTGAACTGACAATTTAAAGGAAGAAAAATCTCACAACATCAGTACATGAAAAATCAACCAACAAAATGTAAAGGCTTTATGTTCATGCTACTTATGTTCAAATTTTTAGAAGATTACATTTGAGTATATTACATAAGTGAAATTATATTTAAATTCCCCATGTCTCAGTTTACTGTATAGAGGGTAAAGTGATATCTATTTCTAGGAATACACATGAGGATTAGAGGTTTAATTTTTAATTTTCAAAGTTCTCATTGTCAGATAATTTGTTCACAAATATCTCAAAAACTATTAACTTTGCATCCACTTAAGCATGAGATTTTCACTATAGTTTTATTTAAAGTTAGCATGTGATTTAATATACATGATATTCTACTAATATAACTCAAATCATTTTGCCATAGCAGGCAAAGTTGAATTAATTCAGGAGCATAATTTTCTCTACTTTGGGAACTATGATATTGCAAAATGAAACTACTGCATATACTTTGAAATTCAACCATAATTAGAAAGGCAAGTGTTTGCTCCAATATATTTTTACACTTATAGTTTTCCAATTTTGCTTATTTACTAATGTGTTAGCCTGTTAATGGTAACACTATTTAGCAGGTCTTTTGAACATTTGAAAAGTGGTTAGCATTTGAAAGTTGAAAGCAACATATTATTATCACTTCATTCAACAGGACAGAGATAATTTTAGCTAAACAACTAGAATATTATTGCTTAGATGAAAGTACTACTTGGAAATTAAAACTTCAGAGGAATTTTTGAATGTTTTTGAGACCTATTTGAGTAATAATTTATAAACTTCATTGGCACCTATGATATATAATTTGATGATCCAAAATTTTGTTCACTTGTTTTATAATGAAATGACTGCTACAACTTGATTAGTCAATATATGTCTGATTTCCTTAATTTCACACACATCCGGTGCATACACACATGTGTGAACACATACAGCATCAACACAGTGTAAAAACTACTAAAATTTGATGCTGTATTTTGACATAGGATGAGTACATTTTATTATTTATGCTCATGAAATGTTCATTATTTAAGTATATAAGGTCATTTTAATATGAGACACAAGTGCATTCTGTCACCCAGAGTCAAAGTTATTTTTGCAATAAAGTGAGATATACAGAAATAAGGTTATGGTATTGATTGATCTGTGACACAGATTTCAGTTTTGAAATCATCTTAAGATGATTAGGGATGCAAAGAAAAATGTATGCTTCCTCTTGCATGATTGGGTGTGAGGTTTTGTTTGTTTCAGGTACTGTTTGCAAAATAGCCTTCCAAAAAATTCGTCTGCTGAAAACAGCCAGAAGAAAAGAAGAAGTAATCATTACAGATCTTTAGTAAAAGGTCTTTTCTAGATGACTAATGATGCTGATAGGTTTCAGGAAATGTAATAATTTCACTGTCTGTGACAGATATGAATTTTTATGAGTTAATGATTGTGATGGTTTACACATAAGACTAAAAAACTTTTGACTTCATATTAAAGACACACTTATTTCTATAAAACTGAAGAAAACTTACATCTGATACTGTAAGTTGCTCTTGTATTTTTCACTTAATAGATTCAAATTACATGATTGGATATATTTAAAGAGTTTAAAAATGTGCTATCTAAAAGTGGTAAGTGAAAGGGTGTGTATTTTATGTTGTAACTCATAAAGTCATATTTTAGTAATAGTTATTAATTTTCAAATATAACATTTTGAAATTTTATGATGACATTAAAGATGTGTTTACAGTTTCTCTTACACAGGATTTTGAAAGGAGAAAACTAAAATCGATACTCTTCTTTATAATTCATGCTAATAATCTAGATAACTGTGTGAAAAGAAATGTGAATTAAAGCTGTTTAGCAGAAACCGCTTTCTATAACTCTAAAATTGAGAACTTAAATAAAAATCCATTGTCAAATTTAGCGAACTGTAGAACTTTTGACAACTCTATGTTAGAATAGATGAGGCTGAGTTAAGTAAAAGGAAACAAATAGGAAACAACAACAACAACAAAAACAAAAACAAAAAAAAACTTGAAAAGAATAGAAAGAAAGAAAGGCACCAGCCTTGGGCTCATATTGACGAAGATGTCTCTGATTCTCATGGTCCGTGACTAGTGACGATGTGGAGGTGCCCATGTCCAGTAGTTCTAGTCAAGGAAAGAGAAGACAGAAAGCAAAATGCTTATTCGTAGATATGTTGCCCTGGACAGAACGCATGCCATGTGCGCCACAGGTGGTGATTAGCAGCACAACACCAGGCTATCACTGCTGGAGTGATGCATTAGGAGGCTGCACGGTACCACGTAACTTGGCTGAACAAAGAGGATGAACACAGTTTTACCAGCAAACTCTCCAAGCACCCTGTATCCTTTTCTCTTGACTTTATGTATGCATCTCTGTTCACCCTACATAGAGGAGTAACCAGGTTTCTACTGGAAAACATAGCCAAAAGTCATCTCCTGTGGACTACAAAGGTCTGGTAGGTGCATAGAAATTCTGCCATTCTATATCAAACTTACTTTTCTTAATTTAGTGTGCATGAGACGGTAAACCAAGTTACTTTATCTCTACACTATGTATGCTTATACAGTCACACAGTACACACACCGCATGCAAAAATGCATCTACACGTACACACACTCACTCTGAACAAAAGGCAGTGGTATCTATTTCTCTGCAGTTTTGTACATGTGTTAACCAAACCAGTTATTTGAATAAATTTGATCATTAAAATTGTAACACTCATGCTTTAGCTTATTAAGACAGGTGAGGAATTGTGATACTTTAATGTGAACAGCACCACATAAAAAGAAAAAAATCAAGAACTCTCTGATACTTAATTCACTGCAAGCTAAATCTCCCTTTGAAATGATGACATAAGATAAATTCTGTTTTAATTATATACTAATTATAATATATATTTAATTATATTGTTGTAGTGATGTAAAAGTGCCTCGAGCTTTAGCATTGACAGTGCTAGGAAAAATTAAAATTAACATATAATAAAGTTAAGTAATTTCAGCTACCAAAAAACTACATCAAAATAATTTTGTGGCATTCCTAAAAGATTCCTACAGAAAATATTTTAATGCAGGAAACAAAACTTTTGTTTAGTGACTTAAAATGCATGAAATTAACACAATTTATATCCCTGTAGGAACCATCAAATTACTACAGCAGTTTCATAGTATTATATTGTGCCTGATTGCTTCTATTATGTAGGTTTCTCTATCTTTTATTTCTTCCTTAATAAGTTGTTCACAAGGAGAAAAAATAGGAAAATTTGATTTGTGATTTACAATACCATGCATTAAGATGAACATTATTCATTTTGCATTTTAAAGATTTTAATAATGTTTTATGTTTGCTGTATATGTTCTATACTTTGCTGGTACTGGATATGCAAGTTGTTCACTTAGTTATAGCAAATGAATTTTAAAATGTGTATCAGTGCAATTTTTTAATGACCTAACTGAAATAATGTGCTAGGTAAAGTCGCAAGGGACTTGTTTGCGTAGAGATTGCAGGGATTGGAGAAAGATGCAAGCTACTGTGTGGTTTAACTTGTTTTCAGTGTAGTTTCTGATCAAGCCAGTGAATACGTAGTGGAGTGCATTTAGCACCTAGGTACTCACATGGTTGATGAAAGCACAATAACATTTGAACAAAGAAGGAAGACCAGCACAACATAGTAGCAAAATTAATAAAATTTTAAAATACTATTTTGAGCAACAGCTGCATATTTTAATCTAATGAAACACTGTGATTTAAAATTGGAATTAGAAAATGTTAGAAATAAAGATTGAGAAAGAGAAAAATTTGGAGAAAGACCTTATATACCCAGATAAAGATGAAATTAATAAAGATGCTTCACAAGAGTAAAACATGATATGCGATAAATCAGAAAACATACTATGCCATAAAAATAAAACAGAAGAAATAATTAAAAATAGAATGTATAAAATCACTTCAAAAATAAATAAGTGAATCTATAATAAAATAAAGTATAGATGAAGATGTACTAGGAAACACATAAATCAAAAGAAGGAATTTGGCATATGTCATACATATGAGAAGGTAGAATCTGAACAATTAGGAGACAAAGATGGACACTGAAAAGGCAAAGAGACACCAATCACCTCACACAGCAACTACTGACCTGAACTGAAACAACAGCAGTCAAAAAGAAATTTAGAAAAAGTGTAAAAATAAAAAAAAACATTTTTATGCACACTTGATGATCACTTAGAAGTTTTCTGACTTGTTCTTCTGAAGTGGATTGCTCTTTTAGAGCAAATGGAAATGATTAACTTTTTCAAAAATGGTTTTTTGAATTTAAAAAACAATACTTTCACATGAAAATTTGTGTGTATAGTTGCAAAAAGAATATGCTACCTTTTCAAATACATATGGAGGACTTAAACATCTGAATAGCTTATTTAAAAGGAACAATTTAATAAATTGAAAAACATGATAACCTCCTGTGACCACGAGGAAATAAGAGAAACAGACAAAAAATCAAATAGTTCAGTGCTGGTTAAATTTAAAAAGAAACAACCAAAAATAAAATTCACATGTGAGACAAACTTCCTTCAAAGAAATGTAACTAAAATTTCAACATTCCTTAACCATGATAATACAAACTAATAAACTGTGAATGAAAGAATCTAGTAAAATCAAGTATGAAAGGAAAATCATAAACATTAAACATCCACATCAATATAATTAACCAGTGCCTGTAAATAGAAGTGAAAAACTGGAGTAAATCAAAATAAAGCAGAAAGAACAGTTACGAGAAGAAAGTCATTAATTTCACTAGTGCAAAGTAAAATAAAAACCATGAAGACTGAACACGTTTTTCAAATGGCTTTTCTTAGTGCATGTAAAGGACCATTTAACTTTTTTCATTAGCTCTGCGGTTACTATGAATTGACTTACAACTTCCTAAAATTAAACCACCTTCAATCCCCATAATAAAACTCATGACTATAACATATCATGTCTCAATATGTTTATTTAATTTTTTAAAGAGAAAAAAAAACCAAAATTCCAAAACAAGGTAATAGGAGAGTAACAATGGTTCATATACTGTGTATTGTAATCTTTGAATTAGTTACTCAAAATACAAGGGATAGGCATTTAATTGTCCCAACCAATAAAGCACAAACCTTCTTTTCAGTGAACTAAGAGAAATTAGTAGTATAACTATCTTGTAGAGATATATGTTGTTTTCTTTTCCCCTCCTCCTTTCCTCCTTTCCCCCATTCCAGTTTGTTTTTCCATTTCAACAGTATCTTCCCATTTTACAATATCTGTTGCACATGTAATATCTTATTTATTCTTTTGGCTTTCCACATGTGAGTCTGGTTGATTTCACTTGTGAGTATGGTTTCTAATTGCATCCTTTTACCTGTAAAAGTCTGTAGTTTACTCTTCTTTATAGCTGAGTACTGCTCCATTGTATAAGAAGATTACAATTTCTTTTTCTCCATTCTTCACTTGATGAACATTTGGGCTGTTTCTAAGATCTAGCTATGACAAATTGTACTGCTATAAGCATGGGCACACACATAGTGCTATAGGGCAGTGTTTTTAATTCTTCTGTGAAGATACCCAGGGGGGAATAGCTGGGTGAAATGGGACCTCCAATCCTAGATTTTTGAGGAATCTCCACACTGATTTTCATAGTGGTTGCACTCTTGGTAACAACTGAGGATTCCTTTTTCCTTCTAGCCCCTCAAGTACTTGTTATTGATTGATTTGATAATAGCCATTCTTTTCTGTGGTGAGATTGCATCTCAGTGTTGTTTTAATTTACATTTATCAAATATAAAAGAGATTTAGATAAGAACTAATATCACTATTTCTCAAACTCTGTGATGAAATTGATATGGAAGCAATACTCCCAAATTCATTCCTGGGAGCAAGTATTACCTTGATACCAAAACAAGAGAAGGACCCATCTAAGAAAGAAAATTCGACTAATCTAATGAATATAGATGTAGATTCAAAAATCCTCAATAAGATATTGTTCAACATAATGCAGCAAATCATCAAGAAGATTATACACCATGATGATGTGAAATTCACTGCAGGCATGCAGGGATGGTTCAACCTATATAAATCAATATCAACACAATCAAGGACAAAAGCCATGATAATCTCAATAGATGTAAAAAAATCTTTTGAAAAAATTCAGCATTTATTCATGATAAAAAATTACAGAAGGAATACAGTTTTCATCTTAATCTGATTAAAGCCCTCAATGACAAACCAACAGCTAAATGGACAAAAACTGAAAGCTTTCTCTTTAAAATCAGGAACAAGACAAGGTTGTCCACCATCTTCAACCTTATTCAATGTAGTCCTGAAAACTTTGGCCAGAGCAATTAGACAAGAGAGAGAAACAAAATGAATAATGATAAGAAAAGAAGAAGTTAAATTATCATTATTTGCAGACGGTGTGATATTCTACATAGAATACCCCCAAACTCCATTAAACTATGAGATTTAGTAAACAAATTCAGTAGTATACCTGGATACACAGTCAACACTCAAAAATGAATAGCCTTCCTCTACATGAATAATAAACTCACTAAGAGAGAAATAAGGGGAACGATATCTTTCACAATAGCATTGAAAAATTGAAATGCCTAGAAATCAGTTAAATGAAGGATGTAAAAGACCTCTACATTGAAAACTACAGTACTCTGAAAGAGATTACATCCCTTGCTCTTGGGAAGAACAAATATAGTGAAAATGGCAATACTTCCAAAAATGTTATACAGAATTAATACAACTTCAATCAAAATTCCAACAACATATCTCACAGAATTAGAGCAACAATTCTAAAATTCATTTGGAACCAGAAGAATAGAATAGCAAAAGCAATTCTGGGCAAACAAGGGCGAGGGAGGGGCATCACAATCCCTGACTTGTTTACATAATTTTTAATAATGTTTTAGTTAATATTTTTACATGGGTTTTTGAAATGACTCTCAATGGTTTTCTTTGTTAGAGATTTCTCAGAAATTGACACTGATTTTGTATTGCTACTGTAATTATTTTGGAATTTTGTGTTTCATTATATACTTGAATATTATAATTATCATTTACATGTATAGGTAAACTTTATACAACTAATCTCTGTTAGTTCATCAAAAATAGAAGTTTGTGCTATTGTTGTTAAATTGATCACTTTTGTGCCTAGATTTTATAACCTGAACATCTAATTCTGAGATAACAATACACAATATATTAACTAGTGTTAATTCCCTGCTTTTTTTTTCTTTTTTGAAATTCTGTGTCATTTCTTTCCCTTTTTTCTGATTTACTTTTTAAAATAAAAAAGAATTATTTCTCACTGGAAGTTAGTGTATATGTATAGATATCTCTTTGCTAATGTTTTTAAGGTTATAGGACAGAGGAAAACAAATTTTTAAAAAACTCCCTTTAGAAATAAGCTGCAGTCAGTTTGTGTATGCAGCTATATGATTTGTGCTATTTAACAATAAAATGAACACTTTAGGTTCTCTATAACTTATTTTCTAATAGATATACTACTCAATATAAGCAGATCACAGAGAGAAATTAGAGACAATACAACTGAGAGAAGGAATTAAAGATTAGATTACTAAATGACATAATTTTATTGTTGGGACACAAAACTACAAAAAATGAAATATACAATATGTTAATTTATGTTAATTAAATTCTAGATGTAACATCGACATCAAATCAATATATTTTATATATACAATGTAAAATATAAATTAATACACACCTGCTTCAAAGTATGAAATCATATCTTTGGGTGAAGAAAAAATCAAATCAATAGATTCTTTGCATTTGGTACTACCTTGCATTAGGAAAATTGTAGTTAGAGAAGGCACAGAATATTATTTGGTTTTGTCATGAAAAGGAATCCCTCAATTAATACAATGATATAATAAGATAATAAATTGGGTTCATTTTAGAATTTATATATTTGTGTTAGCTACAAATCATAATCAATACTTTGATTCTTCCCTATTATAAATCACGTGAACTCCATGGGTAACTAGAGGGTCTTAAACAAATGACACTGACTGACTTTGTAATTTCACATACTGTCTAGGTCATAACAGTATAATTTAATCATCTTAATATAAATTTTAAATAGTTTCATTGCTACTTAATTATTTTAGCATGAATTGTTAAAGAAACCTAGTTGTCATCCTGCTCAAGAGATTCAGCTATTGCTCAGCCTATCATGACTTATTTATACTTTTAGAAATCTAGGAGTGATGAAAGCCTAGCTCTAGAACATGTCTGATTACTCTAGTGAACTCCATGTTCTTACAGATCTGAGGCCTTAAAATAACTTAGCCCTCAATCTGCATAAATTTTCTGTAACTAATTGTTGCAACAGAGGCTGTCAGCACCACATTCTTCTTCTTTGGCTTTAATATACTTGCCTTTAACCATTCTTGTCACCATTGCCCAGTTCCCCACTGAAAACCTCTTCCTGCCTTGTGTAAGGGCATCGCTGTGAAGAAGCATCTGATTTGCCTCCATGACTATTCAGCTTCTGCTTTGGTTTGTTCCATATGTCATAATATATCCCAGACTCCTGCAAAGCAGCTCCAAAGGCTTCTGAACTGTATGGTTACACACCGTATCTCCTGGTATCTATTTTCTGTATTAGTCAGCTTTCCCAACAGTGAAACCAAATAGCCTGCACCCACAATTTAAAGGAAGAAAAGGTTATTTACGCTCACAGTTTCAGAGGGTTGAGTTCACCATTGGACAGTTGTGAGGCACAAGCAACATGGTGGAATGGTCTGGAGGAGGGAAGCTGCTCGTGATATGTCAATGAGGAAGCCGAAGGAACCGGGAAGAGCTGGAGTTGAGATAAACCCTTCCTAACCTGCCAAACTGGTGACCTCTCCCTCCACTCAGTCCTTCACCTCCTTGTCTGAGATTTTTAGGAATACATTTTAGATATAAATCATGATAAATTTCACTATTATGACTCCATTTAACTTTCTTTACTAAAAACTCTATCTCCAGTTATAGTCACTTTGGAGATTATGGCTTTACATATGAACTTTGAAGCCACAGTTATGCCCTTGCTATCTTATAGTGCCAAAGAAATGACTTTGGTCATCCCAGACTATATAAATCTCTCAGTGACCAGCAGGAATTAATGCACACATACTCCTGAGTCAGGTGTGATGATTCTTAGACACTGGCTTCTACGCTGGTCCCTAGAATTCCCTACTAAAATTGAGCTCTAGATATTTAAAAAGTTATTTTATTGATAATGGCATTTAATGAATTCCATCTGGTTTCTATCATAAATCCTTGTTTTGTATCAGTGCTTTCTTGAATTACCTTTTAAATAAACTCCTTGTTTTAAACTTTGCTTGTTGTTGTCCTGGAGATGAGTCTAAATTAAAGCAGCCGGTGAAAGATACTGTTCTAGGAAGCAGGTACTCAGGATCAAAATAGGATCACAGAATTGATTGTTATGCTGTTCATATAGCAAACTCCACTGTTGACTTTAAGTAAGGTGGCTGAGTTCCTTGTGTATAGTACTATGACAATTCCTATGACTGCCACATGCTGTGATTTCAGATGACATATGATTTGAAGTGTAACTAGCCTATATAATATCATAGTGCTTGAGATGCGTAAAAAGGAGGCACAGATTGAAGAAATTTGTGGCTGCTGTTCAATGTCATAGATACTCTGAAGGAAGCAAATGATAAGCTTCGGTTAGTGTGAAGTTGGAAAATGACTTAGTGTGAACGTGGAGATACCTCCAAGCAAAGGTGCTCATCTTCTTGAGCCAGAAGAAAACTCTGCTGATAATAAATGTGGATCTGATTGTTTGAGTGTAAGCATTACAAAAAAGGGAGAATACATGTGCATTGCCTGCAAGTGTTCTCCACATGACCAAGACCTAGAAGGCTGACATCTTGCTGGAGGTACTTTACCTGGTACCTGTGCACCAAATGTTTTTCATTATTTACCACTCTGAATTTTCTTATCCCTAATACAAATTCCAACACTTAAGGTCTGAGTTAGAAAAGACACACCCTGTCTTTTACTAGAAACAGAAATATCTTGAAGTCCTCATATGAACATTACATCTCATAAGATGACACTTTACTGCCTCAATTTCACTTGAAATTGGTTTTAATTGCATAAGAATGAACCAGTCTCTGCTTTGGAAATACTCATCAAAATAACATTAACTTTGCAGACATGGACTAGAATAAAGAGAGACAATGGAAATGGATGGATCTTGATGATATAGGACTAAGGAATCTTAGAATATCTTCTGAAAATATAAGAGTATTTCATGTAGGGAGATGCTCCAGATAAATTAGGAAATAAAGTTAAGACCAAGAAAGCTACCAGACATCTGAGATGTCTCCTTATGGTTTCTCTCTTCACTTTCCACACTTCATTCTCCACAGCATGAAGAGATTCTACAGAACCAAGCTTTGCCTTCAAATGCCCACTGTGAAAAGAACCCTTATATGTCATCTGATTTTCTAAGCAACTTGATCGTATGTAATAAGGACCTGATCCAAATAAGGCATTTTTGAACTAGTTTTGAAGGAGGAGGAAATTCTACTCCATTGGTGGTAGCAAAACATGATGGTATATCAAATGTGATTATCCCTAGTTATGTCACTAGTGAAAATATAACTAAGATACTAGAATATAGAAATTACTAGTACAGCCGTTCTTAGTATTTAAGTGTGCATGTGTTAACAATGAAAATAATTACTGAGAGTTTTGGTGAAGGCAGAGATTGGGATCCATTTCAATCTTAAGATCTCTAACAGACTTCTATCAACTTATGTTGCCTTACTGTAGTAATATTGTACTTGATTCAACAGGTGACTACTTATAAACCTGAATATGTAAAGCATAATTTCCTGTGTTCACGTATCTATATTGAATAGTTTACTGATTCAAATTTAAAAAACTAAAAAACTGAAGTCATGTTATCTAAACAGAAAAGCTAAAAACTAAAACTCAAATTAACTAAAAACTAGAAAAAAAAACCCAAAACCAAAAACAAAAACCTGAAGTCTTCTTAACTAAGCAGGAAAATACAAGGGTTTCCCATTCTTTTCTTCATTGGTTCTGTATTTCTTCAGTGTAATTAAGCAGATGCTGTATTTTATGTTTGGGGTAGAGTTTGCCTGAGTTGTATACACACCTGACAGATATGTTTTCTTGATGACATATATTCACTGTTCCACTTGCATATTACACAGTGGTAAGTAATAAAAAACACCTAGTTTTATACATAAATCATACAATTAAATTAAGCATTTTACCTTTTTCTGCAGTTGAACATTTATATTTCTTTTCTTCTAATTGTCTTCTCTTATGCAATAGTAAATATTTTTCCAGTATAAGTACATTTTTTGTTTGTTCTTCTGTGTACCACAATGGTTTGAGCAGCTCTTACTTTAGCTAGAAAGAAACTTAAAGAAAAAATGCCACTATTCATTTGGAAATAAACAATGGATTAATCTGTTTAGATTTTCAAATTTCTAACATTTTCTTAATGGTTTCAATTTCCAATAAATATGGTTGTTAATATTATGAATTATAATCCCTGAAACTAATTGATGGGTAACATAGGCTTTCATCTCTAAATGCTTTAGTATAAATATCTATTTTTAAATTATGAAAATTTACAATACCTGTAATTCCTACCCAATTAAATCTTAGCAATTTTTCCAAAAATAAAGTTCAGTATGGAAATGCTTTTCCTCTGGTTATAATGTCTACTTAACATGTTATATTCCTGGTGCTGTTTTTCAATTTTTTCCAAAATTGATATTGTTGAAGCAAAAAGGTCAAGAGTGTTTCCCACCATTGTTTTAAACTGCGTATTTCATCATAATGAGGTAATACATTTTTGGAAGAGACATTACATATTTGATGCGTGATTTTTGTCAGAGTGTCACATCAGAAGACAGCTGGTACAAGGCATGCCTTTATTAATGCTGGGGACTTCGATATGCTGATGTAACCCAAATTTTCACACACAAACAATTCTGCCTTCCCTTAGGAATTATTGAGCAATTTATGAAGACATGTTGTGAGTTTGTTCACTCAATGCACTTTTACCTAATGTTTGAAAATTCACTGTTATATTTTAAAGTCAAATATTACTACAGAAGTTTTAACTGTATTTCCTCTAAATATGTTGGTTTGCATCACATCCTAAAAAGTAGTTTTATTTAGTCTCAATTTTGTTTTTTTATGCCTTTAACAATTTTAAATGTTTTATTAGCATTTAAAATTTGAATAGAGGATCAACAAGCATTTGCTCTTCTTTCTGATCCCATAAATTTGTTTTTTTTAATGAATAAATTTATGTGACAAATAAACAGCCCTTGTGGTGGGCAGCACAATAAGTTCATCTCTCTTGTACCTTTATAGAATCTCTTACCCTTAGTTGTAAGCAACACCTGTGGGCATAAAGAAAGATAATTTCATCATTATTTGTTATAGAACAAGCAGGATTTTCACAAATGCAGATAATTCTCATATTTATCAACATGTTGGTTCTAAGTGGATAAATACTTATCTAGTCTTAAGAACATTTGTTCTTAAGAAGCCGGAGAATATCTAGTATTTACTGTATGTTACACTCTGTCCCGGGCTTAAAACCTTCACAAAAGGACAGGATTACTGAAAAACATTCCCTAGAAGACTCCCTTATTCTAGTTTTATAGTTTTTTGGAAACAAGAGAATTTCAAACCTCTTAAGCTAAGATTTCTCTTTATATTTAATTATACTAAATGTACCTTTGGACACCTATCATGTCCCATCCTGGGTGATCTGTCTGTTTTTGGATTTATGTGACGTTTCATTTTGTCATATTAAACTCACATGTATTTTTCTGCACAGAATAAACTACATGACTTTGTAGGAAATATAAACAAGTTATATTATTAAAATGAAAATATACTTCCTTTTCTTAAGAAATTAAGTGGCTAAAGACTATATTTAAATGTAGAATCCCTTTAGATACATTTTTAAATGCATTTCTTATAATTGTTATTATTTTTTGAGTAGTACAATCCTCCTTACATTGACTGGAATTTAGTTGGCAGACAGAATAGCTATTGTGCATGACGGATTAAATGTATTTTAGTATGTTGCTCAGCAAGTTAATTTCTAAGTTCCTGGAGAATGTTTGAATGACTGCCATCTGGTCCTGGTGATTTTCTTGCAATATAATTTATTGATATAGTTCATCATCTGTAGCTAAAAAGGTTGTCTAGCATAAAGCCTTACTTCCCACTGCATAACAAGAATAGCCACCAAGGTAAATGTTGTGTATTAAAGCATGAAAATCAGTTTAGAAGAGCTATGTGTCACAACAAACTTTCCAATATTAAAATAGTGATTTACCAAAATGAGTATCCATTGAATATTGACAATGAGAAGCCTTTTCTCTGATTTCTTTCACTCTAGTAAGTACTGCTTGCATATACACTTTAAAGAAAATATAGGAGGCAAGAGGCAGATGGATAGTCACTTTATTAGCATGTCATAAAAAATTAATAGCCCACAACACAATCTCCTTCCTTTCTACTCACTTTTTATTTGCACAGATACCAGGTCATCATGCTGTTCTTCACATTTGCTAGCCTTAAATCTTAGTTGCTTTTTTTCTCAAATTTTAGTGTGCCTGGTTTTCACAGTCCTTAGCTCTTATAACACTAAACATGTTCATTCCCAGGAATAGGTGATCAGAATGTCCTAAATTATTAACTATGAAAAGAAAGAGAAATTTATACAATAGAAAGTAAAACCAATCATATTATGAAACCAGCTCTTACTAAATGGTGGAAATGAGTAAACAATGGTTTAACCAAGACCTATAGCAAAAGTGGCAGGAGACCAATGAGTCACAGTGTGTGAGCCCACATGGTCACCTGGGCACCTGTAAACAAACTATGACAGCGCTCAGTCCTCTGGCTAAAGCAGCACATCAACTTGTGTCAAAAGGAAAAATTAATAAAAATGGCCCAGAAATTTAATTTTAGAAATAGAGTCTTAAATGCCAGAACAAAATGACAGTATGTAACAGAAAAATAGGGTTGAAAGTGTTAACAAAGTTTTTAAACATTGAGAAAATTGGTGGTGATTCCCATACAGTTGTAGGAAATACACACACATCCATGTAGTGTTTACCAGACCTAGTCCAGTGGTTCTGCCTTGGAAAACTACAGTAGAACACTACAGTTTCAGGGTATTATACATGCAGACAAGAGAGGCAAAACACAGAATGTTTCCATCCCCACAGAGAGCCCATGACCAATTGCCTTTCGCCTCTAACCCAGCCCTATTCCTAACTCCTTAAAACTGATGACCTTTTCTCCTTCGCTATTTCATGATGTTGAGAATGCTATATACATTTAACTATAGAATATATAGTATTTCATTGTTACTCTTTTATGCTGTACAGTGTAACTCTCTGGAGATTTCAGATTCCTGCATGTATAATTCATTTCTTTTCCTTGTCAAAAAGAATAACAAGCAATTATGGTATTATTGACGTATCGTAGTTTTCAACTATTTACCCATTGAAATGCATATAATTTATTAACAGATTTTATTCTTATACAGAAACTCATAAATATGTATGTTCTGGTTTTGTGTGAGGTTTTCTTTCCTTCAGGATAAATGCCCAAGACCTCAACGTATTATTTGGTTATATGGTAGCTGCAGGTTTAGACTGTAAGAAGCTACACATTGTTTTTCAGAGTAGTGGTGTCATTTTACACTTTGTCCAGTAATCAATGAATCAATCAATTTCTCTGCATATTGACTGGTATATGGCGTTGCCAAATTTTGGATTTCTTTTGATTTGGTTATTTTTATTTGCTTTGAAATATAGTTTCCCTAGTAAATTTCACTTTGAGGAACTGATTTAAATAGAGAACTTTTATGCATTTCTTAGAATTTCCCAAGGAGCCAATTTTGTTATTTGGAAGTAATTTCTATTGCTACCATAACAAATAACCTTACATCCAGTGACTAAAAGCAATGCAAACTTACCACCTTAGTCTTGTAGATCAGAATTCCCAAATACGTCAGCGCATATGCCATCTTCCGAAGGAGCTATTAGGCAGAACCTGTTTCTTTGTCATTTCCAGCTCCCGGAAGCAGACCTTCTTCTTCATTTTCAGTCTCCTTCCAGCAAGGACATTGCTCCCATCCCTGCTTTATCGCTGCTATTCCATCTTTGCTGCCTCCCTTGTAAAAAAATATGAGGTTATATTCGGCACATTCAGGAAATCTAGAAGAAATAGGGTATTTAATAGTCCTAACCACACCTGCTGAGTCTGTTTTGCAGTGGATGGTAACAGAGCCACCTGACCCAAGGACTGGGACGGGGTGGCACTGCAGCTCATCTTGGTGCTCGTCATACTGATGGGGCAGGTGCGCTCCACGCATTGACGCCAGTCTTCTGAAGTCTGACTGGGACATGTCTTGGGATGAAGTCTTTGGATTTATTCTCTTTGTTGTTCATCAGTGTCTTTCACTTTTGGTTTTATGTCTTTTACCTCATTTGGAGATGTTTCGGCCATATTTCCTTAAGGAGTTCTTTAACCTCATCATTTTCATTCTTTTCTTAAAGGATTGCATTGACCTTCTGATACACAAAAGAACACTTCTGAGGATTCTTTTGATGCACTCTCTCATGTCAGCAAGGCTGTTGATGTAATTTATTCTGTTCGTTATTATTTAGATGGGCAATTTTTATTGTACAATATTGTCTTCTAGTTTTCTGATTTTCTTCCATCCTCTGTATTTTGTTGTTGATCTTTCCTCCTAGTTTTCTTTTTCGTTTCTCTGTTAATGTGCTACCAAATCCTTCTCCATGTTTGATTTATTCTTTTGTCTCATTTTTAACTTCTTGTACTGCCTTTTATCTACCTATTGTAACTTTGTATACTTGTATTTGTTGCAAGCATGTAATTGCTTTTTGAAACGTTTTTATGATGTGTGTTTTGGTGTCCATATCAGGAAATCAAAAAATCCTTGTCATATCTGGTGAGTGCAGCTTCTCCCTTTTCCAATCATCTTGAGATCATCCTGGTTCTTGGTTATAACTGATTTAGCTTAAAATTGGGGCATTTAGACTTTAGACAAAACTCTAGTCATTACTTATTGCTATATTATTAAGTTATATGTATAACCAGGAGTAAAGGACTAAATGAAAGAAAGTTACATTCTTATCTAAATCCACAGAACAATTTATTTAATATATGGAGATACAGACAAATAAATACATTTAATCATTCATTGTATTTAAAATCAATGTATATTGTTTAACAAGGAAATTTATTTTTGTAGCATGTTAGTATGTTTTATACATGTAGCCTTTGCTTGATTATAGATTTATATTTTACAGTTTGCTTGCTTACAAATCAAACTGGATGAATGAAAATTTCACTACTGGGATGTTACTTGATATTTCATTATGTCAACTGAGCAAATTTTATCAACCTTATTCATCAAAAATGAAGATTTTGTTGCACAAGAAATTAGAAACTTACCGAAATTCATGGGAGAACTGATTTACTTTTACCGATGGAAATTATATACCTTTAATTATCTCCACTCTGTGAGCTTCTGAAGAAATTTTTACATTTCCTTATATAACTGTTAAGAAATTTAATTACTGGCTTAAAATGTGAAGCTTCTAAAGGTCTTGATGGAATATTTCTCATGAGCAAACCCCTCCACTGCTTATGAGCTCCAAAATATTTTAATCAATAGCAAAATCTATCTTTAGACAAAAGCACAATTTATTTAAGCATGTTCAATTTTTGGTACATTATCCTGAATTTTAAAATATTGTGGAATATTTTATCATTATTTACAGTGTACTCATAATTCTCTGTAACAGTATTCTAGGAGCTAAATAATTTGCATAAATATTAGTAGCATTCTATAGAATTCTTATGTAAATTGTCACATTACTTGCTAGTAATATGTTAAATTCTGACAAGACCTCATAATTAAAACAAATACAATGATTAATTTAATAGTTGATATTAGTGTGCAATTGTAATGCAAAATTACTCTGAGGCAGGGTTTTTTACATTATCTTGATTGGGATTCTGTAATCTTCTTTTATAAATCACTTATTTATATTTTAAGAACACAAGATTAAATAGTGTACATTCTCCTGTGTGACTCAGTAGCCAAAGACTGAGTCACAATGTTGAATCTGTTTATAGACATGCAAATATTAATTAAGGAAATGATACCAGAGAGTTCTTAATTTTACCAAAATAGACTTAGCAGGATATATTCAATCTGTATAGTTAATACTTAGTACACTATAATTAATAATATTATGCAAAATATCTTCTAGAATGGAAGAAAATTGTGCTGGTATTTTATTCTTTGAATGAATAGTGGAACATAAAATAAGATTGTACTTAAAAGCCTTTTTGGAGAATAGTTTGTGCATGTTTCCTTTTGCTTGTCCTGTTTTGGAAGGCAAACAAAACTAGGAAGCTGCATTGTGAAGATCGAACCCCTTCCGGGGTTTGGCTGAGCTGCTCCCTGTTTGTTTAAATTCTGCTGTCAATTCTGGGGGTTGAAAATCCCTATGATACTTGCAAATCAGCTTTCATGATCAATCTGTGGTAGCACATTTCCAGTACCCACCCTTCTTTAGAGTTTTCCCTTTCATATATACATATATCTGAGTACAATACAATAACAATATCCACCATACACTTTGACCATCTCAGCTTCTAACTAAATTTGTTTTCAAAAGTTCTAAGAATATTGGAATTTTTAAAAAGTACTTAAATTGTACTGTTTTGCACACGCAAGAATCCCCTCATCATCCAAATGCCGTAGTTCTGAAATTCATCAGTCATTTTGTAAGAATTTTGCAATGGGACAAGTAAAGTTATTTGTTTAAGGAACCAACATATTTTGTTGATTATTTGTTTGTTATCCTGCAATAAAAGGTAGAAAAATATTTGTTATCAAAACACAAGATCAATAAGCGGTTGTCATGTCTAGCCATCACAAACTCACCAATTGCAGATTTGCTGATATTAGTCAAATGGATACAGTGTCTTTTTCTGTCTGGCGTAACTCACACTAGTGTCTACTGTGGTGGCTACTTTTTATTCTCTATATCCCTCAGAGCAATATACAGTGCGTTACCAGTTCTTGAAAAGACTTACTAAGTAACTGAGTGAAAAATCAGATCTCTAACAACATTGCCAGACCTTTATCAACCCTTAATTTCTCAGAGAGAACACTACCCAGTCTTCTTTTTATATACTTTGGTTAGAAAATTGCGGCACTCACCAAGAATGTATTTTATTTACTAAGCTAAAATATTTTACGAGACAATAAACCTTTTAGTGATTGTCTTTTGGCTTCAATAACTTAACATTTTAATTGAGAGTGAACTAGCTCTTTACTAGGACAAATTTTACTAGAAATTAACTGCACCAAACTTAAAGGAATTTACTAGAGAAAATTATCATGCGCAGGTCTACAACCGTGCAAAAATTGTTATAATTTTTAGAAATTTGGATCCTACATATTAACTTTAAAGTTGACTTTAACCATTCAGAATCTTGAATGTGTGATAGATACGGTCATAAGAAAAAAAAGTTTATGATAGCAATAGTAGTAATGATATCAATAATAACCTGCTATAGTCAAGAGTTTATTTTGAAGTAGTAATTGGAAAATGATAATTTTTATACTACTAATACAGTATAAAAGCCTGAGAGAAATATTTGGGAATGGTTTCATAAAAGATTTTTAGTCAACTGCTTAACAGACTGTACTTTCCCCTTAAGTCAATAGTCCCAAGTTAAATGACTTTTACATAGACCATGGTGAGCTGATTACACAAAATGCCACTGGTCAGATTAGATAACAATTTTGCAACTGTTGCATCTAACATGTGATTGCATTTATTTACCATTAAAATTCGTAAGTAAATAGAAAAAGAAATAAACCAGTAAATAACAAGTTTCTGCTCATAAAAAATTGTCAATAAATAGATGTTTATAAAAATTATTTGTGAGCAAGAATATATTATCCAAATTGATTAAAGAGCATCTACAATATAATAAAATTAATATAATTTAGTCTCTTTTTTGGATTAATAACCTCCTATAGTGTACATATTCTCTATTTTCTTTGGTCAATTCATCTGTTGATAAGCATCTAGGCTGTTTTCACTGCTTAGTGGTTGGAACTTGTACTGCTGTAAATATGAGTATGCATTCATTATTAAAATCTCCATTCTTTGACTGGGGAATATATCCAGGAATGTTATAGCTAGATCTAATGATATTTCTATGTTTAGGTGAAAAACCTTCATGGCCAATTTGCATAGTGGTTTTACTAGTTTATAGACTCACCAACAAGATAGAAGAGAACTGTTTCCTCATAAAGGAACATCAAATAGATCAATGTAACAATTGGAAATAAAAAAGGAGACACATTCCATACAAAGTGTGATCTGAAGTACACTGAATGGTTATGGTTATTGTGTGTAAAATTATTTAAGGTTAAAAACACATTGCCACTAAAATCCCTCTGAGAATCCCTTTCTCATGAACACAAGCCACTGTTCTTGCTAATTTTTGAAGCATTTCTGATGATTCCCTTTTGTGAATGTGGTTAGTTGTGCTGTTATGGTCAGCATGGAGTCCTGAATCAATTTACATTTCACTGCCATATTGACTTGAGAAAGGGCCAGAAGTCCAACAGTACCAGATTCAGTGAATTTGGAGAATGAGGCCACAAAATAGTATTTTTACAAGTTTGCCTTTGTGTTGGATGGTATTAGCCATCATCATTCACAATATTTGTGAACACAACCTATAAAGACACACAAAAGAGGGCTTACAGAACTGCTTCAGAAAGTGACAAGGATGATGGGAGAAGTGTTTTCATATGACAGATGCAATTTTGAGGGATATTGATGGCAAGCACTGTATTGTCATCAGTCCTTGTCTGTAGTCTAATATTGCCGTGAAGGGAGCTGAGAGTGGTGGAGACTGACACAAGAGGATCTCTGTGAGTTCAAGGTCACCTTGGGCTACATAACAAGTTCAGGCCAACCTGAACTATATAGAAAGATCTTGTCTAAAAAATATTGATGTGAAGAAAAAATATGTAATATCTCAACATTACAAAGTTTATGAAATAAATTATTAAAAATTTATACTCATAAGTGAATCAAACTCACATGTGCAAATACTGTATTGTCACCCTAGTGTAAGAAACTGAAAGAGAAAATAAGATCCAAAATCTACAGTTAATATTGTGTAAGGATAAGAAACTGCTTAAACAATAAAAGTAACTGGGATGAGGGAAATAAGGAAAGAAGGAAGGGAAAGGAAAAAGTCATAAATTTGTATATATATATATATATATACACACAAGGTTCTTGGAAAAGAACATTAATGCTCCTATGATCAGATAAATTTTACATGTCTATATCTGGTAATCTTTTGAAAGTAATAATATGCAATATTTCAATCATTGTCAAATTCCTATCATCTTACTTTGAAGATCTGTATTGATATTGTCTTAGGTTTGTTGTTGTTCTTTGTCTCTTTTGTTTTTTATTTTTATTTTCTGTGTCCCTTTTTCTTAAATGAATTTTTAAAAAGATAATTTCACTATAACAGAAAACATATTTACTAAATGTCTAAACTGTTTAAATTGTCTTTTAACAATTTATATTTGTAAAGCCAGGAACAGTGACAGGAACATTACCTGTAGCAAGCAAAAGAAAAGTATTTTATTATATTGTATAAAAATAAGCTTTTATGTTAGAAAGACAGACCTATGATAAAATATATTGGTCATATAAACTTTATAAAATTGTAAGTGTATATCATCAATAAAAATATTAAAAATTGAAAAATATGAGCAATCCTTTTGAGTATTAAAAATAATGCTTCAAATTATAAACAGAAGTGAGACAAGGGTAAGGAAAGAATATTTACAAAATATCAGCACAGACTGCTATAGGGAGCAGGAATTTCTATTACACAAAGACTACAGCAGAACCATCCTGTGAGAACCCGTTTGAGGACTCCATGATCCAGGGATGACTGTGCCATATTTTCACCTCCCATAGCTTTATATCTAGACAGCAGCTTTTAAGAGAGGTGCATAGAACTTGTTTGCAATGTCCAGGTTTATTATTCTTCAAAAGACTTGACAAACATCTAGCTTTTCCAATGCTGAAAGTACCTTCTGCAGAGAGGTTAAAATTTGTAAGTGGAAGACTGCGACTTCTCAAAAATGCTTACATTTGTAAGTAACAGAGAAACCCAAGTACATTGGCTGACACAATAAGGTAGCAGAACTCTGAGACTGCCTCCATTGAAATTTTGTGTCTCAAGTAAGACTGTAAAAATCAACACAGTAGTGTTCAACTCAGTATCTCTGTGCTTCCTGAGCTGCCAATGATGGCAGTGATTGTGTTTCTCATACACGTTCAGGGAGGAAGGGATGGCATAGGTTATCATCAGTGTTAGAAATACGATTCCTGGGTTTCCTTTCAATTTTCATGAAATAAGCCTTCTGATGGCAAACTTCACGGTGCTCCAAAAGTTTTCCACTCCCAGGCTGTGAGTATGAGCAAACAGTAAATTTCTGCAGATTACCTGCTTCGTCCTGAGTGTTACTGTTATTTCATCCCATAACCCACTGCTGTGAATACTACTCTCGACGATGGGGTAATGTAAGATGATCAACGCACTACCCACCAGAGCTGTGCATTCTCTTACTACTGTAATTGTTCATGTTGATGTGGTACACCAGGAAATTCAATCCAGGTGTGCAATGTGTAATGATGCATGGAAGAAGTCAGCATTTCCATCTCGTTAGACATTTAAAAATTTTTGATTAACATGTAACAATATTGCATATTTTTAGTGCAGTGTGAAATTTCAATACTTGTGTACTGTGTTTGACAATGTTAAGGCAATAAATACTTTCCTGTCCTTACCATTTTCTGTTTGGAGACATTGACCTTCTGTCTTCTTGATAGTCATAAGATATATAACAGATTATTGTGAATTGTAGAAAATTTGACTACAGAATATCTCACTTAAATACAATACTCACTTATCTAATGGTCCAGCGTGTAACTCCACTTTGGTTGCCAAGAAGTATCGTAAATTAAAAACTCCCCAAATGGAGTTACATTAGCCTCAACCTTGGAATGTTTATGTACAGAACATTAGAAATTAAGTGGAACCACAGGATAATTGCTGAATTGTCACATTATCTGCGTGTTCCCGCAAGTGCATTTAAAAAATACAATGTTTGATATGGATTCTAGATTTTCTAATATTAATGAACATCTTGTGATCTCTTGAAAGATGAAAGATGATAGATGGATGATAAAATCAATGTATCTGTATTTGTATATAAATGTCTTTATAGTATTTATTTATCTTTTTGCCTTCCTTTTTTCACTTCAATATAAGCAGCAATAAGTGATGATTTTACTCATATATTTGTCATTGGAATTTCTTTGTCCATACTCATATGGTATAAAATGAGTTCAGTTTTGTCGTTCTGTTTCATTTTGTTTTTGTAGGACTAGGGATTGAATTCAGGGTCTTTGCACTGGATTACATCTGTGGTCCTTATTATTTATTTTTTAAGATTTTGAGACATTGTCTCTTTAAGTTGCTGAGTTGGGCAGGCCTGGCTTGTACTTAAAATTCTCCTGCCTCAGCCTCATGGAGCATTTGGAAGGTTAAGTTTCAAAATGCATTTGAAAGTTGTTACTTCTGCCGTACACAGCCAAAATGACATTCCTATATTAGCACTGCTTAAACCTTCTCGCTCTCAAAAATGTTTTTTCCTACTACCTAATTTTACTGCTTGTATTTTGGAAAAAGTTGGAATACACTTTCATATGCTAAAATCACCTTGCATGGATTTTTATGAGTCAGTGCAATATGGAGTAGCAGTGTTGGAGAGAAGCTGAATTCAGGAAATGGCACATTCGAAGTGTTAACACGAATGTTTCCTTCTGAAGGAGCTTGTAAGATAACGCTTGGTTGTCGTGATAAATGTGACATTTCCTGGAAATATATGGTAGTCATATGGCTAATGTCATTGAGCCTCAGTTGTATCTGAGTAAAATGGGAATTGTTGACTAGTTTATACTGTGAAGAAACGTCAAAGCCACATTTTCCACTTTTACTAGTACATTCTTGCAAGACATAATAATTGCATTCATGTGGGAGATTGGTACATGTACATAACACATTTCAATTCCCTTCCCCATCCCTGCACAGTCATTTTATTTTTCAGCATAATATTCATTTATTTATCTTAGAAAATTTTGTAAAGTCCATTATCATTCACCTAGCACAGATTAAAATCCAGACTAATAGGCCACAGAACATATACAACATGTGAGGCGATTGTTCTAAATCAAGGTACATTTTAGATACTTTATCTGCAATAGATTATAATATTTTTCCTACTATCTGTCCTTTGTTTTGTACTTTAAGTAGATATTAAGCTTTTCATGGAACAGAATCCTTGTGATAGTTAATCTGCCTGTCTGCGTGCTTTCCCTAACATTACGGTCTCAAAGCGCATCCACTTTTCTACAACCATAGTGGTTGTGCCGGTTTACAGTCACCTCAGCCACAGAGAAATGATCCTTTATCCCCACAGCCTCCCAGCACTTGTTATTGGTTGATTTCTTGATGACAGACATTCCTTCTGGAGTGAGATGGAATCTCAGAGTTGTTTCAAGTTTCATTTCTCCAAGGCCCAGTGATATTGAATATTTTTCTATATTTATACGATGTTTGTATTTCATCTGAAAAGTGCGCATTCACTTCAGGTGCCTATTTTTTGAGACTTCAAATTTAGAGGTGCTCTAATTTTTGAGTACTTTATGTATTTTAGATTTTAGACTCCTGTATGAGGAGTAGCTGGCAAAATTCTTCTTCACTGTTAGTGGTTTCTTTTTCTATATATAAGTTCTTTAATTTAATGTGATCCCATTTGCTGATTCTTCATATTATTTCTTGTGTAGCTGGTGTTTTGTTCAGGAGGCCTTTCCTACATCTCTATCTTCAAGAGTTTTACATATTTTGTATTACAGCAGATTAAGTGTTTCTGTCCTAATGTTGAGATCTTTGGTCCTTTTTGATTTTAGTTTAGCTGAAGGTGAGAGGAACGAGTCTAGGTTCAACCTGCTGCATGTGGATGATTAGTCTTTCTAGCACCATTTATTAAAGAGACTATCTGTTCCCCACTGAAGGCATTTGGCCACTTTGCCAGAAACAACTTAGCTGAGTGCACCTGGAACTGTTTTTGTTTCTTCTATTCTGTTGCACTGTTCCAGGAATTGGATTTTTTTCTGTTTCTTTTGCTTTGTTTGCCTTTGTGACATCACCAAAGCCACATTTAGGTGACCATACTATAATGCTATATAATTTCATTAGATCTCTCTGTGAAAAGTTTACACGAATATTTTTCAGTTCAATCTCCTCCAAATCCTTTCATCACGAGATAATAAAATGATTGATCCTTCATAAAGTGTTCCCCAGATAACTGAGCCAATTTAATTACAAGTTAGAAGGATTATTTGCCACCAGGAGCAATTACTTGCTTCCCCGAAAGCTGCTGGGTTCTATTAATGATCATTATCTCGATTCAGTTGAAAACATTTCTGCTTCTCCTCTTAGCCCTCTTATCCTACAGCAGCCCATCAGCAGCCTGGCACGCACCAGCTCTGTCACACAGGAGCTGGCTTCAGCACCTGTAGGGCCGGACTCCGGGCTGAAAAGTTCTGACAGAGTGACAGCCTGAAAATTTTTCAGCCAAAAAATCCATGTCTGCAAGTTCTTTTCTCTGTGCTTCGACAGCTTCTGGGCTTAGGTAAACGTCAGTGTGGATGATCAAATTTTCTAGTAATATTTGGAGGAGAAATGTCTCAATCCATGCATCTTGTCACTCCCACACCTACGCCCAAGAACCCAGACTGTGGCACTCCGAATCACTCCCTATGACTGCAATGCCCTCATCCCAGTATTACTGAAATGTCCTCATCTTTGGAATCAGTAGAAGATCTCTACCTTTCACAATAAATTTATCAAAAAAGAGAGAGCTATAAAAGACTGAGGTCTCTGGTATTCTAGCCCTTCCATACTATTTCTTTTTTTTTCATACTATTTCATAGTATTTTATTATCTCCTCTGTCCCAGGAGAAGTAAATTGTTCTACTATAATGATAACAATGATAGCCAATGCATGCTTTCCTGTCTGAACACAGTTTCCATCTAACTTCTTATGACTGAGAAACACTAAAGGTATTTTGCATTTTTCATTCATATGTAAAGCTTATTCTTGTTTACTTAAAGATATATTTATTGCAGTAAAAGGACTTAGTTACATGCTCTAATATATGCAACAATGTCATGAGATGTGAGAAATACATAAGAAGCTATTATCTGTGGTATTACAGTTAATAGAAAGTATATACTTTTAAAGTTCTATAATTTAAAGTGTTGAAATAATAAATCTCATGAAAAATAAGTTTGCATGCATCCATGCTTTGGAGAAGAACAAACTTGATTTTAGTCACTCATATAAACATGACATTTTCTCAGTATCACCAGTGGCCATGTTTTTATTTTAACTTAAAATGTGAATGTAAATACAGAAGTAAAAAATGCCAAATAACAGGATCATTGTACTTAGGGAATGCAGTAGAATGTTTTATCTATTGCTATATGCTATATATTGCTATCTTATACACTCTAAGTGTGCAATTAAAAACCATGATCTGCCTTTTGTCTACTTCATATGCATTCATAGAATATTTCAAGCTCACCATCACAAGTCCCTTCACTTGTGTGTGAGAAAAGAGTGGACTGAGATGGACACAGAAGCAACACCTATGGACTTACCTGTGAAGTAGTATCAGTAATAGCAGGCTTTGGGTAGTTGATCCACTTTGTTCTATGCATGCTGAAGTTACTGGATGAGTAGTTTCAGGTGTGTAGATTCAGTGAATTACAGGATGAGATTCAGAAATTATAAAGGTAGGCACATCTCTGCCTTGCTCTGCATTACTGGGATGAGGTTGTGACCTCGACGTCATCCACAGGTGCTGATTTATTCCATTTGCTCAAAAATGAAAATTGATTCTCTCAAATCCCATCACAGCACATCATGTAGCAAATTACTTCTTGACTTAGAGTTAGGTTGAACCAGACTCCCTCCAAACAGCTACTTGTGAGAAATGCATGAGAGATCTTAAGGTGATGTATCTACTAGCTATGTTGAATTTAATGTTTCTCCCAGGATCTGTACCAGTTCAGAGTGTCACAAGGATTCACGCCAATTGCAATAACTCGAAACTTCATGGTTATACAAAAGAGGTAGTCTTTAATTATAGCAACAGGTTTACAAAATTTGGCATTGCTAAATGATATTTCTTGAGGTAAGGTTTAAAATATTACTGAAGTATAATCCTTTTAGGAAATGTCATGAATTTGCTTCTAATGTTGAAAACTGTCAGAGAAGGTGTCTCCTTCAGTCACTACCAAATAGTCTGACATATATATTACATGGATAGAATCAAAGTCCATCAGTGGACACTTGTAGGATCCAGTGATACTCATAATGTTGTCTGGACAGTTTCAAGGAGAAATGATAAAGCTATCAAGTAATGGTGGTAGATCAATTAGATAGTGAAATGTGAGAAATATCTCAATTTTTATTTCACCTTACCTAACAAAAAGTAACTCAAAAGTTCTTACATTGCTGATACGAAAATAAAGCCAAAACAAATTTAATAACTAAAGCATTAAAACTTCTAGAAGTTAATGCTTGATGCCTGTGCATTTGACAATAATTTCATAAGTATGACTCTTAATCCATTAACTACCAAAGAAAATGCCATTAAATTAAAATATATTAATTATAAAATATTTAATTTTGCAACAATTTGTAATTTATAATTGATTTGAATGGATACTTCAACAAAAAGTTTTATAGAGCACAGTTCAGCACAGTAAAGATGTTTAAGAGAGTAAGTCTTTAGGAAAAATGGAAAAAAAAGGTCCACAGTGCAGTGCTGCTAAAGTCACATTTAACTGGTTACAAAATAAAAGTCTAACCACGATAATTATTTCTTAGCATGTTAAAATGGATGGCTAGTGATAATGTGAGATGATAGAAATATTATGAAAAGCATTCAGTCCATTCCTTAAAAACCTAAACATATGCCTAATATAAGACTAATCATTCATTTCAACTATCTTGTATCTATCCATTGGAAATTAATATGTGCCCCACAGAGGCTGCATCGCTGATGTAGATAGCTACTAGTTAACACCAGAAACAATTGTCAACTGACAAATAGCTCTCACAGGTGCATGAATTAAAAAATGTAATATTCTGATGCAGTGGAATAATACTCAATCAAAAAATGCCCTGTTCAGACAAGCAACACAATAGATTTTAAATGAACCTCAAAATGATTGTGATGAATGGAAGAAGACAGACAAAAGAATGCATGCTAAGTAATCACTTCTATGAAAAATTCCAGAAATTTCTAACCAATCAGTAGTGACAGAAACCAGATTAGCAATTCTCTATAATTGGCAATGCAAAAGAACAGATCACAGAGGGTCACAGAGGTAATTTTGATTTCATTGATGCATTTATTATGGTTTCAAAGGCATATTCAAATATCAAACTATGAAATTGCACACTTACTAATATAAAATATCTTCATCCTTTTTTATAAAGGTGCCCCTTCATCCCTTTTTATATCTTCATCATTTTTTATAAAGGTGCCCCTTTCAATAAAGCACTGGAAAATATATTTTAATATATTTCTATGTAAATATAGCCAGATCAGAAGATGTATCACTTAATTAAAATTTCTAAACTATATTGTGTTTTAAAAACACCACATTTGCATAACTTTCTTCATTCTCTGAGATATTTGCTTAACAATAAATTGAAACATAGATACACTCATCGTCATATTACATGAAAACTTCTTAGGTATAGTTTAATTTTTCAATATTCCCTTGTAGAGTCAGATAAAATATTTTGTATTTTAATTTTTTGTAGATAGTTTTAGACATAAACTTATACTGATAACTTTTATTTATATTCTGTAGTTTTAGATTTCTTCTATTCATTTTAATTGATATCAACAATGTGCTGTAATATGATACTTCAATGTATCTGTACACTGCATAATGGTCAGATGCGGGGATCAATCAAAATCCTTTCATCCATCATTTTGGAAGGCACAGTACCTTATCACCCTGACTCTTTAT
This sequence comes from Dolichotis patagonum, assembly GCA_004027295.1. Lineage (NCBI taxonomy): Eukaryota > Metazoa > Chordata > Mammalia > Rodentia > Caviidae > Dolichotis > Dolichotis patagonum. Next base: position 14,217 of record PVJX010009664.1, on the reverse strand, counting down.
GTTACCCGTAGCCACGTATTCATATGTTAAAGTAAATACATGAAGCGTTTTGTAGGGATCTCAAATGATATTCAGGTCACTATAATATCACTTTGGCAGTCCTTTTCCGTAATAAAAACTTTAATTGCTGATGTGATTTTTAAAGCGAAGGGTCCCCATGACTGGCTTTGGATCCGCCAAGGCGGTGACAGTGAACCTGTGGTGCAGTAGTTGTTTGTTATTATTGAAAGCTCTGAGAGGTTCGCCATGTCTAGTAGGGGGTTAGTAAAGCACACTTTTAGCTGTGCCTCAGTGGGTCACGGAGTGTGGCCTTGGGGCTGTACCTGGTCCCTGGCCCCTTCCTCGCTGACGTTGTTCTGCTACTCTGCTTCCAGCCCTGGACAGCTGTGCAACTCTGCAAACAGCTTCCTCCCTGCTGATTCCGGCCGCCCATGGACCGAATCTTCGGAAACTGTGAAGCTAATTAAGCCTCCCCTTCTTTAAAATGTGGGTGTCCGCTGTTGTTTTTGAATCATGGGAAGTTAGATAGAACATTTGAATTTTTACAAACGTTCTGTATTTTGAACTTGAATAATACAAATACAAGAAGGAAATGAAATACAGTATTAGTAAAGCGTAAAGTTCAATGCTAATAAAATATGAAGACTATCATCTAAAAATGTAGAACATGCGTTAATACATCTAGAAAAATCCAACATCAAATGCACTGATTTTTTCATTTTGTAATAAATATGTATAAATTAGAGTAAAAATTTTTTCAATATGTAAAATTTGTAAAAAAGACTCAAATATTGTTACACTACCACTGTTCCTAGAAAATTATTCCAGTCTGAAAGTCTTATGTAAATAAAAGTAAGATGTCTCAAGGGTTGAATAAATGTAAAACTCAAAAGAAAAATAACAGCCCAAATTACCACAAAATCCCTTTGTTATAAATCAATTGCTCTTTACATTTTCATTTTAAAATATATTAAATTTTAAAGTATTTTCCTACAGAATTACCTTCATCATTTTTATGTAATATACAGCTAAATCTCTAATGTGTGTTCTGATTTAAATTTAATAATTAACCTTCTTATAGCAATATGTAATTGTTTTATTCACTAACCTCTTCTCAAAAATAATTCAGCACACTTTATCTTGAAACTTTTCCAAATTCATTTTATAACTATTTAAAATCACATTTTTAAATAAATGCATCAATTTACTCCATAAATATTTCAATATTTATTTTCTTATAAAGAATTTTTAATGTCAGTATAGTTGTAGTGAATTATACTAATAGGGTAAATAAGTCAAATAACATAAATTATTTGCAAAATGCACACAGCCAGGGCTCTTTATCTCAGTCACAGATGCTGATATTTCAAGGAATTAAGAACTGACTTTTCAACTAACTGTACTGCAAAAAGAAGATACTTGAATATAAAAAAGAAGATAATTTCTAAGTTTTACCTAACATCATAAAAACCAGTTGATTTGACATTATAAATATAAAACTAAAGTTATAAAATTTACTGAACATTATACAAGAGAACTTTCTCTTAAAAGAGGTTTTATTACAATATAAGAAAAGATAAAAAGCAAGTAAATTTGTGTCAAAATCTAAATCTGATCCCACATTTCATAATTAAGAAAATTTATATGTAGCGTGATCCCGGCAGAATTTACTTAAAATGCCTATCACTTACAAATGATTTTTATCTAGTACGTACATATAAACACACAACTCTTAACTCACAAATACCCAATAAAATATGCATCAGATTTGGACAGTTCAAAAACTTGTAAAAGGCCAAAGAGACATGAAAATACGTTTATGATCATTTCTCATTTGATGTCAACAAAATCTTAGAAATTTATAATCTTTTCTGATCCATTACAATATGAATACTAAAAAGATTCATACCAAATATTACTAAGGATGCTTTACTACTAGAATTGTCATGTATTATGAGTGGGTACATAAATTATGCAGCCCTGGAGAATATAGATGACAGGCACAGTTATTAGGTTCCTTATGAAGACAGAAGCTTTCTCCACATACCTCTTACCATCCTTCTAAGGCCTCATCCTCACCAGAATCTGCATCAATACTCATACGTCTACTAATAATGGTAATAAAATCTTTCACTATTGGTTCACTCAATTTTCATAGTCTTTATCAACTGCAATGCACAATCAGTGGCATGGCTACTAAAATAAAAATGTAATGTCAAATGCTAACATGTTGGTGCAAATAGACAAACTCTCATACTCTGTTGGTGGAAATGTAAATTAGTACAAGTACTAGAAGAACAGAACAGCAACTCTAAAATTAGATAAATTACATGAACCATCATACACACACACACACACACACACACACACATATATATATATATATATATATATATATATATATATATATATAGAGAGAGAGAGAGAGAGAGAGAGAGAGAGAGAGAGAGAGAAAGAGAAGGGGGAGGGAGGGAAGGAAGAAAAGAAATCGCCAAACTACAGTAATACTTGCATTCCGTGTTTCTTGCAGCACTGTTTACAGTAGATTAAACCAACCTAAATGTCTATCATTAGATGAACAAGTCAAAAATACACTGCACCTATTTATAAAAGTGGGCTGCTACCAGTTCTGGTGGGCAGAGAGTGAACAGTGGTATCCTGCCCAATACTTTGGAACCTAGATAACCTCTGCCTGTTTTTCCCTACACCCAACGAGAAAGGGATTAAGTTCCACCAGACACTTGCAATTGTTCAGCTAAATGCCAAAGGAGAGGATCATGGATCTCCTGCTCTTCTCCTTTCCCTCCTCCCTCCCCTCTTTCCTCTCCCCTTTCTTTCCTCCTCTCCCCTCTCTCTTGTCTCTCCTCTCCCTTCTCCCCTCTCTCATCTGTCTTCCCTTTTCACTTTTCTCCTGCCTGTATCATATTGTGATACAGTTCTTCAAGCAGCTGTAACATTGCACCAAAAAGATAATGACACCCCTTGTCATAGTTACTTTCTCATTGCTGGAACACAATACTCTATGTCCACAATTTGAAGGGAAAAATAGATTTATTTTGGCTCACAGTTTGCAGAGGTTGCAATCCACAGGCAGCTGGCTCCAAGGCAGGATGGCATGGCAGAAGACCAAGAGCTCATGGCCTGGAGGCAGGAAGCATAGGAAAGTGAAAGAAGGAGGAAGGGAGACGACCCTTCCAGTCCCCCCTCCAACCAGGTTTCTCTTACCAATATCACATTTGGCTACAAACTCATTAGTGGACTAGTCGATTTGTGAATATGTCACTGCTAGGATCCTTTCACTGCCTCAAACCCCCACCTAGGAGCACACGAGGCTTGAGGGGAGCATCTAGATGTAACCATGGCACCCCTGAATTGGGCGAGTGGTTGTTTCCCAGCTTGCAGCAGTATCCAGACTATCCATCCGGCTCTGGCCATGGTCCTGAAAACATTTCTTTTTCTTTTATTGACTCTTGGAATTTGTTGTCTATGTCCCCACATCTATGTGGCTCGATATGACAATCTAATCACAGACAAGCTAGTTTCAATCAGAATCTACCTGCATTTCCCTCCAGAAGCAATGTTTGTGAAGAATTCCACATACAGGTGACTAGCAATAGCGTAGCAAGTGGGACACCTCTTTGGATTCTACTTGTACAGAGATGCAGCCTTTTTCTGTGGCCCATAGGGGTCAAGAATTTCAAAAGAGAGAGCCCAGCTATGCCTGGCCCCTCTTTCAAGGGTTCTGGAGGAAATGGCAAAGCTCACTACTTCCACCAAAAAAGAGGGGTGTGTGCTCATGAGGGTGTAGGATGCTGTTCATTCCTAGGGGACTGAAGGAGAAGGGTGGTGGGAGATAAAGACACAAATATCTGAGCCATGCATGCCTTCCTATGGGGCCACCAGTGCACTTCCACAGCCTGCCTTGTACATGTGTATATAGGTACTATATATATATATATATATATATATATATATATGTGTGTGTGTGTGTGTGTGTGTGTGTGTGTTAAACATATTCATGTTTGTATTAAGCATCTATCTATCTATCTTCTATCATCTCTCTATCTATGAAATACTTTTCAGCCATAAAGAGAAAATAAAGTTCTGACATTGGCAGCAAAATGAATGGAAGCAGCACTAAGCTAAGTAAAATAATCAAAACCACAAATGTGAAAGTACGGACTAAAGGAGGAGACATTCAGTTAAAGCACACTCTTTATATGTGTTGACATACAGCACTGCATCTGACTCACATGCATGATGAATTTATATCCTAATATGTTAAGCAACAGTAAGATGATTTTTTAAATGAAAAAATGTGAACACTTGATTATTTGTGTTGCATCTTTCCTATCCAGTTAACGTGCTGTGAAAATAGGACTGAGGGTGTTGCTAAACAAAGATTTTAGACGGGTGAAGTTGATTTTGGGGGAACTAAAATTTTGGAAGATTTTAGAAACAAGTGAGTGAAGAGTGAGAAGAAATGAATTTGGAGGAGACTAGAGGGCAATAGAATGATATTGCAAAGTGTGTGTTCATGTTACTAGTTCAGTTCCTGTACCATCACACCGCACTGCACACTGAGTGGCATAAAACTTTCAGCAGCAAAGTATTTATTTTCTCAGAATTCCTAGAGGCTAAAAAGCTATGATTAAGACACCCAGTGGGTGGTTTGTGAGGTGCCTTTATTCCTGGTTCATACCCTGCCTCTCTATTCTGTGCACTCACAGGCTGCTTTGTATGTATGTGAATTTATGGTGTCCCTTCTCAATCCAAATGTCCTATAGACTTAGTGCTGTATGCCTTTCCTAACCTTAGTTATCTCTTGAAACATCCTTCTTACCATGACAGTGACTTTAAGGCTTTGGAGTTCAATCCATGAGCTTTGAGTGGGCATAGTCTGTCCTGTGATAAAGTCATAATTCTTTGTAATGGAAAATGTGAACTTACTTGCTAATAGAGCCTTTATCACTGTGATCAAGTTAAAGTGAGGTAACATTAGGTGAGACTAGGGCCTAATCTAATAGGACCATCATCCTTATAAAATACAAAATAAAAACGTGAAGAGGACACTCTATGTGAAGACACAGAGGGAAAACGACCTCATGAAGATAAAGACAGGATGGAGGGATGGCAGGAGTAGTGAAGGCCCAGCCAGGGCCCCCAAAAGTTGGAATACATTAGGAACAAGCTTTCCCCAGAGGTTTTGGAGGGAGCATGGCCCACCTACTTCCTAACTATGCACCTCAACGTTTTACAACAGAGAAAGAATAAATTTATCTTGCTTTAAGCCCCTAGGAAATGAACATGGATTGTATTGCCTGCAATGTAACACAGGATTCTTGTTTCCTAATTTTTTAAATAAAAGCTGTGAGTTATACAAGAGAGAAACTTACTGCTTCAGTCATTATGAGCGCACAGTTCAGCAGCACTAAGTACATTCATACTGTTATAAATCACCCATCACCCAGAAATGCTGTTGTCTTGCAAACATGAAACTATACTCCTTAAATATCAATGGGTGAGTTTTCCCTTCTTACAGGACCTAAAAATAGTTATTCCATATTTAATCCTGATACATTTCACTAGACCAGGTCTCTTATATAAGGAGAATAAAAACGGTTTTGTCCTTTTATGACTTGCTTAACTTAGACCAATGCCCTTAGGACTTATTCGTATTGAAGCATGTCATTACATGTTAAAGATATAATTTAATCTAGTTATCTAGCAAATAATTGAGCCGATTCCACCTTGAGCTACTGTGAATACTGTTTTTATAAACATGGGCTTACAAATATATTTTCAAGGCTTTTCTTTCACTTAATGTATGTGCACCAATGTAGAATCTCTGGATCACAGAGAAGCATACTTTTATTTTGTTGTGCTAAAAATAATTTATTTTTGTGTCAAGAGCTAAACAGATGCATATTTTTGACATAGCTTCATAATACTGTTTTTAAGTTAGCACCTTTTATTTTATGTTAATTACAATATTTGATGAAATATTAGATAATAAACCAAATTAAAGAGGATTTGGAGCAGACATAAAATCTCAAAATGTGTGTGTGAGCCTAAATTTCACATTTTTCTCTAGAAGTTCTCCTTTTTCTTATCTATAAAGCAGAGGCCTTGCTTACTCAGAAGGGATGGATTTCAGGCTAAAGTTCATGAGTGATTTTTCTCTGATATCTGCTTTACATTAAGGTGACTGAAATTTTACATTTTGTTATATCTGTGTTTGTATTATACCTGCAATTTTAAGTCACTGATTGTAGAAAACTTGTCATCTGCCTGTGTTTGCGATATTTCCCTGGGGATAGTCAGACTATAATTTGATAACATTCATCTTAGGGGTTTCCTGCCATAGCTTTTATAAAATAAATAAAAATTTAAAACATCACATGGAGAGGCTGTGTGTAATCAGATAGAGCAACTCTTGCCAGGAGCAACGCATACCTATTTTATCAGTAACTAAAATCACACAGAGAAAAATTTATCTTTTCTTCAACATGAATTTCAATGCTAATGTTGCTGAAGTCAACAAGATGTTAGCAAATAATTATTACTTATAAGAGCCATAAAATACTTCATGCAACAAAGTACATACAATAAAAGTGCGAATTTAAATATATAAAATTACTTGCAAGAGTATAACAACAAAACCGATCAGAAAAGTCCTCCTGCCATATTTGTGTCTAAAAACAAATGAACAAAAAAATCCAGCTAACCATTTAACTGCTCAGTGACAATGAATGACTATAATGATATTAGATAGCTCTCAGTAGACTCTTCTCAGTGTAACATAACATCCACATTCTTAATCCAAGTCTGATGGAATATCACATCCGTATTCTTAATCCAGGTCTGATGTGACATCCTGCTTAAGGATAATCATTTGTGATCTTCTCCTTATGACTGGAAGTGATCTGTGTCAGGTCAATTAAAAATTGTCACCTACTCTGAGTATACATTCTACCAGTGCTCACCGATCCACCTTCCCTCATCCACACCCTTGCACTGCTCTCTTCAGCCTAAAGTAAATGTCGTTCTACTCTCAAATTTCATGAAGTAAACATTATTACATTTCACATAGGAGTGATGGCACACAGCGCCTATCTTATTTCACTAACATTGTGAATTTTAGTTCCATCCATCTTGCTGTAGATAGCAATATTCCATGCTCCTATTTCTAAATACCATTTTGTATATCCATCATATTTTCTTTATCCACTTCTCAGCTGGTAGGCATTTAGGTTATTTCTATTTCTTTGAATGAACATGGCAGTGTATACATCTCTCCAATACACTGCTTTCATTTCCTTTGGATATATAACCAGGGTGAGGGGATTGCAATTCACTGGTTATTGGGTCCTGACATAGATCCCTGATTTCCCAAACAACTGTATGGCGGAGGTTAAATAAAGAGAGACAACTGTATGATTTTTTAGGGCTCCAGGAGGGTCAAAACTCTTTAGTTAAGCTCGAGACTCGGAGGGCTAAGACAAAAGCTTCTCTGGATTAGCCCACTTTATTAGGACAAAAGGCAGGGAAACTGAGGAAAGCACAGTTAATGAGCAGGACCTTGGGAGTCACTTCAAAGATTTCTCCAAGTAGTAAATTATGCCAATTTAGGAGAACTGTCCTATCTCCAATTGACATTTATGGTAGGATTGATACTGCATGAGTGATTTCTGCAGCTGCAGTCTTTATCTTGTTAATTGGGTTTGGAGCCAAGTGTCCGCAGCTGTGGCCTTACCTTGCCCTTTGAGGTATCTCTGGCCTCGCAGTCCACTACAGGCCTCAGCCAGGACCAGTGATTCATAGAGGTTCACTTACTATGAATCAGCTCCCATCGCCAGGCAAGGGGCCGAGGCCTAGGACAGACTCACAGATAAACATAGAAAGCCAATTAGTAAAATTTAAATCCTGCTCAGAGCCACTTTGTAGTGGTCTCCAACAACTGGTATTTCTGAGTTTTATTTTCTGGGAAACCTACGTGATATTTTCCATGATGATTGTACTAAATTACTTTGTCACAAAGTGCACATTCTCATCGGTACTTATTATTATTATATTGATCATCATAACTATTCTTGCTGAAATGAAGCAGGGTCTCACTATTTTTGACTCATAATTCCCTGATGCTTAGTAGTATTGAAGTTATTTTCAAATATCTCTTTGTCACTTGTTTTCAGAAATCTACTTAGATAAATTGCCTGTTTTATATGTGGATTATTTGAAATGTTGTTTTTACTTTTGTTATTGGACTTTTGAAGTGCTTTATGCACTGTGCAGCAAACTTTTATCATGTGTATATAAGTAGTTTCCAAATATGCTCACCTATTTTGAAGGCTGCCTTTCCACAATATTTACTGTGGTATTTACATTGAGTACTTACTTTGCTGTGCAGAAACTTTTTAGTTTTATGAGATATCATTTGTCTGGTTTTTTTTCACTGTTTCCTATACTTTGGGATAATTGTACAAAAAAGAAATCCATGCCTGTTCCAATATTCTGAAATGGTTTCCTTTTTTTAAAATTGATTTTAGTATTCTCATTGTTTGCATTAAAGCCTTGAACCTATTTTGAGTTCAATTTTGTAACTGGTGAGAGATATGAGTCTATTTTGTTCTACATGTGGACACCCAAAGTTCCCATCACCGGTTACTAAAATGGCTGCCTTTTCACCAGATCATTTTCTAGTTGTGATTGAAAGTCAGTTCACGGCTTCATTCCTATGCCCTCTAATACATTTCCTTGGTATATAAGTTCTCTTGGATTTTATGCCAAAATGTAAATATTTCAGTTAGTACAAACAAGTTTACTTTTCTGCTACTTTGTGACAGCTAAAAACCCATGGAACCAGAAATTCTCTAATCTATGCTACAACAGAGTTTCACATCAGACATGACTTATGTTCAGAGAATCAAACAGATGCAGTGGGAAGTTTTTGTGAAATCTGTATAAATTATACTTTAGAGAATAAAGGCATGTTAAAGTCTCTAATGAAAAGATAAAAATAGCAGAAAAATTGAAGCCCTGTTAAAATAAAAAAGCAAATATCTGTAATGAGATCATTCATGAGCTCATAAATAAAACTGTTAAATTGAATTATTTTCTAAGATAAAAATAAATATAACCTCATTTAGCAATACTAAAAGGGAGAAATAGGATAAATTTAGAGATGCAGCATATGAAATCTGTTTTATGGTTTTGTAAACAAAACTAAAGTTATCATAAAGAAACAGAAAAAATTTTGTTTTATTTTCTAGAAAGCTATAAAATATGCTTTTGTAATTGTTCCAGAGAATTATCATCTATCATTAAAATTTTTAAATTCTGATGTGCAGCAATCAATGTTTCATCATATTTTCAGTTATTAAGATGAGTGTCAATAACATATATGAAACATTACAGTGCATTGATGGTGAATTACAAAGTACTAATCAAAAAATATTAAACTTGTATATAATAGGCAGCCACAAGCTTCCCGCGTGACTCCAGCTGGCCCTGTGGAATGCCATTCTGCCCTTGGACCTTGGCTCATGCCCAGAGCATATGTTGGCCCCTTGGGGACACTCCATACCCCCGGGACCTAATACTGATGTTGATCTTCAGCTCCCACCTTTCTCCCAGAACTTTGGACTACAGTGGATTAACCATGCTAGCTTGATGGGAAATTTAATAACTGCCTCACCCAGACAGAAGATTTCAGCAGACTCCAGTCAGTGTGGTGAGTATGCACCTAAAATAGAGGTGTACAGTGGGTAAACAGTGCCAGTAGTAAAGCTCCCTCCAACTACCTTTAAGACCTTGGTGAGTCTGACAACAGTGTGGGTGATCCCTTCCTACACACAGAAAACATTAGGCAGGGTAAGGAGTGTGCCAATTAGGACTCCCCCCAACTTGGAGAAAATCAAAAGGGCTTATGAGACACACAGGAACATAGTAGGGACACAGTAGGGCCTCAGCTGAACACAAACACTATAAACAGGGAGGTTTGGTGACCTGGAGTAACCTGAAGATAAAATAATAGCAGGAACTAAAAACTGACCTACATCAATACTACTAGGCTTGTCAGCCCAGGGAGAATATAGGACTCACTCAACAGGCCCTGCAGGGGGAAGTCAGGTGACTGGCCCACCTATTTATTATGGGACCCAGCAATTGAACAAATGTCAATTTTACATTAGAACCCCAAGATATACAATACCAATAGTTGACACTAGTGGAATTGAAGGGCTAAATATTAATTTGAAAGGGGAAAATGGCAAAAAAAGGCAAAATGCAGTCTCAAACATATAGTCCACCAGGACCAAGTACAGGAGACATTGAAATAGAGAACTTCAAAAGTAACACACTAGAAATCTCTGAAAACATGAGTGAAATAAAAAAAACTCCATGAAGCTATAGAGGAAATCAAATTAGAAGTACTCTCATATGTAAAGATAAAAATAACAATCTTAATAAATGAGTTGCTGAGTGCAGCTAAAGAAGAAATAGAGAAAAAAGTACAGGATTGAAATCTTGAATGAACAATACAGAAAACAAGCAGAATTCATGAAAGAAACTCAGAGACATTCAAGAAACAAAAAATTCTATTCAAATCTGGAAACACCATTTAATTGAAGCTGAGGATAGGATTTAAGACCTTGAGGATGGGATCACAATTAGTGATCAAGAAAGGATTGAACTTTTAAGAATAACAAAGCAGCATGAACTGACAGTCCAGTAGCTTCAAGATGATGCAATGAGAAACAATATAAAATTAACAGGCATCAGTGAAGTTTCAGGAGTTAATGCAAATGACATAACTAAAATATTCACAGAAGTAATAGCAGAAAATTTCCCAAACATGGGGAAAAATCTGAGATGCATATAAGTGAGGCATATAGAACGCAAAACAATCACAACCAACATAAATCTACACCCAGACATATAATAATTAAGATCTCAGACATACAGCATAAAAACAGATTACTAAATGCTGTTAGAGAAAAGACATAACTCACCTATCAAAGAAAGCCCATTAGAACCACAGCAGACTCTTCAGCACAAAACCTCAAATCTAGACGAGGTTGGAGTGAGGTATTTCAAGCCCTAAAACAAAACAACCTTCAAACCAGACCTAGCAAAACTTTCATTTAAATTTAATGGAGAAACAAGATACTTCCATGACAAAGAACAACTGAAGAAATTCATGTCCACCAAACCAACCGTAGAAAGAGTATTGAAAGACATACTAGATAGAGATAAAAGTGACCACAATCCTCAGAACAGCAACAGAAAGAAACCACTAGGTAGGACAAACAATTAAACAAGGAGGAAAAGCAGAAAGCAAATAACTGGAACATAACATGACAAAGTTGATCCTGTATATATCAGTTAAATCCATAAATATAAGTGGCATCAATTCACCTATCAAAAGAAATAGGTTGACAGAATGGATCAAGAATCATGATCCTACAATATGCTGTATACAAGAAACACATCTGACCCAAAAGGATATTCATAGATTAAAAGTCAAAGGATGGAAAGCAATATTCCATGCAACAGGAACCCAGAAAAAATCAGGAGTAGCTATTCTATTTGCAGACAATGTGAATTTCAAACCTAAAATTATTAAAAAAGATAAAGAAGGTCACTATATACTCATTAGTGGAAAAATGCAAGAGGAAGAACTAACGATTTTAAATATCTATGCACCAAATATAGGAACACCCAACTATATAAGACAGATACTAATGGATATGAAAAACCAAATACACAAGAACACAATTATTACAGGTGACCTTAAGAGCCCATTGTCACAAAGAGATGGATCAATTAAACAAAAAGTCAACAAAGAAGTAATAGAACTGAGTCATACCTGTGAGCAATTGGACTTAGTAGATGTTTACAGAGTGTTCCACCCAACCACATCAGAATACACATTCTTCTCAGCTGTGCATGGGACATTCTCTGAAATAGACCATATATTATCCTATAAAACATTCTTAGGTAAGTGCAAAGGAATTGAAATTATCCCAGGTATAATATCTGACCATAGTGCACTAATACTGGAAATTAGTGACAAAAGAAATTGCAAAACCAGCATAAACGCATGAAAATTAAATAACAAACTTTTGAACAACCAGTGGGCTACAGATGAAATTAAAGAAGAAATAAAGCAATACCTACAATTAAGTGAAAATGTGCAAATAACATACTGTAATCTGTGGGATGCAATGAAAGCTGTCTTAAGAAGGAAATATATAGCAATAAATTATCATATCAAGAAAACAGAATGAGCACAAATAAATAACCTAATGCTTCATCTAAAGCTTCTAGAAAAAGAAGAGCAAGTTAAACCCAAAGCTCATAGAAAAGAGGAAATTGTAAAGATTAGAGCAGAAATGAATGCAATTGAATCTAAAAAAATAATACAAAGAATTAATGAATTAAAAAGCCAGTTTTTTGAAAGAATAAACAAAATTGACAAACCTCTAGCTAACCTTATAAAGAAAAAGAAAGAAAATACCCAAGTTCATGCAATAAGGTCTAAAAAGGGGGAAATTACTACAGATCCCATGGAAATTCAGAAGATCATGAATACCTACTTTGAAAATCTCTACTCACATGGAGTGGAAAACAAAAAGGAAATGGACAGATTTCTAGAAATATATGAACTACCAAAGCGGAGCCAAGGTGATATAGTAATTTTGAGTCACTCAATATCAGTTATTGAAATTGTAAACATAATTAAAAACATACCAACACAGAAAATCCCAGGTCCTGATGGTTTCATGGCTGAATTCTGCAAGAAATTTAGAGAAGATTTGATGTTAATACTCCTTAAACTCTTCAATGAAATTGAAAGAGAAGCAGTCCTCCCTAAGTCATTCCTGGAGGCAAGTATCATTCTGATACCAAAACCAGAGAAAAATCCAACAAAAAGGAAAACTATAGGCCAATCTCACTAATGAACATACACACAAAGATTCTCAATAAAATACAGGCAAATAGAATGCAGCAAATCATCAAGAAGATTATACATAATGACCAAGTGGGATTCATCCCAGGAATGCAGGAATGATTCAACATATGCACATCAATAAATGTAATGCACCACATCAACAGAGCCAAAAACAAATACCACATGGTCATCTCAATAGATACAGAAAAAGCTTTCAATAAAGTCCACATATGTTCACGATAAAAACCCTTCAGAATCTCGGAATACATCATGTCTACTTCAATCTCATAAAGGCCATCTATGACAAACCAACAGCGAACATTATACTAAATGGACAAAAACTGAAAGCTTTCACTCTAAAATAAGGAAAAAGACAAGGATGTCCACTATCACCACTCCTATTCAATATAGTTCTGGATATACTAGCCAGGGCAATCAGACAAGAGAGAGAAATAAAAGGAATAAAGATAGGAAAGGAAGATGTTAAACTATCACTATTTGCAGATGACATGATACTCTGTATAGAAGACCCAAAAAACTCCAATAAAAGACTACCAGAGGTAATAAACAAATTCAGCGTGTAGCTGCATACAAAGTCAATGCTCAAAAATTAATAGCATTCCTGTACACAAACAAAAAAACTCACCAAAAGAGAAATTACAGACATATCACACTTCACAATAGCATGTAAGAAAATGAAATTGTTAGGAATCAACTAACTAGGAATGTAGAAGACCTATATGCTGAAAATTATGCTACGCTAAAAAGGAGATTGAAGACGATATTAGAAAATGGAAGGACATTCCTTGCTCTTGGCTAGGAAGAACTGACATTGTGAAAATGGCTATACATATTTGTTATACATATTTAATATGTTATACATATTTAATTCAATCCCAAACAAAATACCATTAACATACCTAACAGATCTAGAGAAAAAACTCCTAAAATTCATTTGGAAACACAAGAAAGCTAAAATAGCAAAGGAAATTCTGGGCAACAAAGGTAAGGCAGGAGACATCTTAATTCCCGACTTGAAACTGTATTACAAAGCCACAGTGATAAAATCAGCATGGTACTGGCAAAGAAATAGACCTGAGGATCAAAGGAACAGACTAGAAGATTCAAGCAGAAGTACAAGGACACTCACCCAACTGATATTTGACAAAGGGGCTAAACATGTTCACCTGAAGAAGGATAGCCTCTTTAATAAATGGTGTTGGAAAAATTGGCTCTCCACATGCAGAAGAGTGAAACTAGAT
>PVJX010009663.1:19476-60315 GCA_004027295.1 Dolichotis patagonum | reverse complement strand
GCTGGGAAGCCATCCTCCAGGCCTCTAGGGAATGCTACCGAGAGGGACTAGTCTAGGCCGGACTTTGAATCTGAGAGTCTTGGAGTTGAGGAGTGTTGGTCTGTGGCAGGGGGAGGGACAGTTAGAATTCAGGTGTCCTCAGCTGATTCTTCTGGTGCCTCACCTTGTCACTCTCTGTCCAGAAAGCACTGTCCAGGATGGGCGTGGAGGCCATGAGGGAGTGCTCGAGTTCCAAACCTAAGCCTGCTGTCCTCAGGCATAAGTGACCTCACCGAGGATGAGGAGGGTTGAGCAGGATGAAGGCTCAGAGACATGTGTTAAGGTCACTTGTACAAACACAGGCTGGATCTCTGTGTCACTAACTCTGCTGTGTGGATAGGCTGCTGATGTCCCCAGCCTGGTGACAAAGACTTCCCACTGTCTAGAGTCTGTGTTGGCTGTGGGACTTCCTGGGATCTACCTCTCAGGTGACAGTGATGAGTGACACTTCCAGAGTTGGGCTTTAGGGCAGATCTCTTGGGGAAGCATGGCCCTGGGTTCTGTTTCCTGTGCCTACTGATCGCTCAGAAGCAGCCAGACTGGGAGCTGTGGGTGTGCATGCGTGTCCACCCCACAGCAAACACAAACCCTGCTTCCCAGCCACAGGCCTGACCAACCCTCCCTGAGACACGCCTGTCCCTCCCCATTTTCAGTGGCTGATGGGTGGGTGGGGCCGGCACTTGCCAGCTCCAGTCTGGCTTGTGGCTCCATGCAGCTCAGCTACAGCCTCCCAGGAGGAGATGGGCTGGATAAAGAGGAGGGAGGCAAAAGGGCACTCCCAGAAGGGACAAGGGCTGTCCTCACAGGCAGCACTGTATGTGGGCGATACAGACATGTGAACAGGCGGATGCTGCTCTGTATAGTAAAGAAGGCTGCTTGCCAATTTTTAGGTTTTTATTTTTTGAAACAAGATCTCACTATTGTAGTTCAGGCTGGCTTTGAAATTACTACGTAGCCCAGGAAGGTCTTGAACTCTTGGAGATCTTCCTGCCTCAGCCTCTTAAGTCCTGGGATTGTAGGTATGCACTACTATACCCAGCAGGTCATGATTATATTTGAACTCTAGGCAATAGGAGGCATAGTGGGCAGGGGGAAGGGTTATGATCAGATGTGCATTTTGGCAAGAGTGCTCTTATGGTTAAGTGGAGGAGGAAAGGCAGGGTCAGAAGGTGCCCCTTCCAGGAGGGAGAACCAGAGAGGCAGAGGCTGCAGGGATGGCAGTTGGGGGTCCAAAGAGATTAAGTGCTAGGAACACTTCCAGGAAGGTGAGTGGTCGACCAGTGATTTAAAGGGCGTTGTCCTTAAACTTGTGAGCCACAGACAGACTATGCATAGTTTAGTAACAAAGCGTAGCAGGTTGGATTGAGGGTCAGGTAAATAAGTGCAAGTTCATGGTGCCCACTGCTTCTGCTAAGCACTGTATCCTGGCAGACATTAGTAAGAAGAGAGCTTTACATGTCACTGTCCTGTCCCCTCCAGCCCTCCTGGCCTGGTCTTCCTTGCTGGCACAGCTGCTGGGGATCCAGGCTGGCTGGTTTGAGGGCCTGGAGAGGCCATCAGGGATGAGGCTATTCTGGAACCTTGCCAGGTTGGCCCTAAAGAAGATACCGCGGCTTGAAGTACATTTCATTTAGGTATGAATGACCTTGGAGCACTTACTGTGTGCCTACCAGGGAACCTGAATTTTCAGGGTGTGTCCCACACCCCCATCATTTCCTACGAAAGTTTTGGAAGATTGCTGTGCACTGGCTGAAGTAGGGCAATTACCAAGGAAGCGGAAGTGCAGTCCAGGTGAGATGTGATGGCGTTTGTCCATGAGGCAGCAGCCCAGTGTCAGCCCAGAGCTTGCATCTGAGGAGAGAGGTGACACGATGCACTCATGTGCTGCGTACGAAGCGCCCAGGGTCCCTTCAGAGGTTTTGGCCTGAGCGACGGGAAGGATGTAATTGCCGTCTGCAGAGGTAAGGAGGAAGGGGAGACTGGGAGGAATGTGTTTCATCATTTGGGCTCATGAAGGCTACCCGACAGGTTTTTTAAAACATCAAAGGACAGAGCCAACATTTCCTCCAGAGGGTTTGGAATGGTTGCTCTTTGATAAGAAAGTTCTTCTGGGACCTCTAGTTTCTGAGTCACCTGTCACCTCTTTTTCCATTTTGGCCAGTTCTGCATTGGTCACCATGCCCCTGATGTGGGGCAGCAGGGAGTGAGCCCCAAGAGGATCGTCCTCTTCTGGGACCCACTGGTCCAGACCTAGTGTTGTAATTTTTTTTGGTACGGGGATCGAACTCACGACCTTGAGCTTGCCAGGCAGAAGCTTACACCGCTGAACTAAATCCCCAGCCCTAGTGTCGTATTTTTATGATTTCAATTAGTCCTTACCCATGAGGAGAATCTAGGTGAGTAAGTAAGGCCATGACACCAAAATGCCTTGGCTGAGGCTGAGCACTGAAATGATGAACCTTAGCAGTTGCCTCCAGAGGCACCAAGTTGTGTGCTGTACAGTGGGGGGTGGGCATACTGTGGTCTTGGCAGCCTCCAAAGAGATTCTTTTCCCTTCGCAGTAGACGCGGTTGCTCCTCCTGGACCGCTGGTTTGCCCTCTCCGCTGCCTGTCCTGCAGGCTAATCTGACCTGGACACCTGCGCCCTTCCCAGGGATAAGCCCAAGCTCCTTACCTGGGCTATGCCCTGTGTGACCTGGCCTTGCCATGTGGTCTGATCCCCACCCCCTTCCCTTCCTGCTGCTAGGAGAGAACTTGCCCCTGCTTGCCCCTGCCCTGGTCATGCTCCTGCCCTCCCAGCGGCAGTCTGACAGCATCTCTCTCTTACCCTGACTGCCCTTGCTGAGATCACCTCCCCATGGGGCCGCCACACCTCCTGGGGGCTCTTGGGGCCAGGTGGCTTCCCTCCCACTTTCATGCCTAGGCATTTTTCAGTTTTCCCTTACTCTCATCTTGGACCAAAGGCAATTCCAGGATCCTGCTCTCTCGCCCCACTCCCGGTTCTGCTTTTCTACAAAGCAGGGAGGATCTCTTAAGTGCTGTTAAGCCTAGGCCCTCTGAGGTTATGGGAAGACCTGGTTGGTTTTGAGCTCCAGCAGGGAGCCCCAGTCTTGCGGTCAGGGCCTCACAGCTGGCTCCAGCCCAAGGGCTGAGGGGCCCATGAGCTCCATACAGGACCTTCAGGCAAGCAGCTGGGGCCTGGGCACCGTTTGGAGCACAGAGAAGCATCCTTGGGCAAAGTACTTTCTGGATCATCTGGGAGGCCTGCGAGGCCCAGTGGTGGGGCAAAGGGCTGGCACCGTCTGAGGCCTGGCAGCCCATGCAGATGGGCCCATCTTACGACATCCAGCTGAGGGGAAAGGTGGACTGGCCATGGTGACAACGCCACTGGGCAGGTAAGTAGTGCAGGTGGTGCTCCTGGAGAAAAGAATGGCCAGGGCTGGGGTGGGGGTGGGGCTTTGAGAGCAGGTCACTGTTATTGGAGGAGGAAGAAGCAGGTTGACAGAAGGGGAATGAGAGGCTACCTTTGGCCCTCAGAAGGAACAAGCCATAGCCCCAAGATGGCTGGAGAGTCCCAGGAGGGCATAGTGAGAGGTGATAAGTTAGGGAAACCCTGGACACTGATCCTTGGTTGTGACCTCATTCTAGAGGGCCCAGGCATCTTGCCTTAGTCATTTGCCACCAAGATAGCAGAGCAGGTGGTCAACATAACCAGTGTGGCACAGAACAGTGAGTCTCAATGAGAGGCCCTTTTTACTCCTTTAGGGGATGTCTTGTCAGTATCTGAAGACATTTTTCATTGTTAGAAATGAAGGGGGGAAAAAAAGAAATGAAGGGGAGCTGACATGGGCACTTAGTAGGTGGAGGCCAGGGGTGCCACTCAACATCCCTCTCAACAAAGAATGATCTGGCTTCATGTCAGTAGCTGAAGGAGAGAAACCCTGGCACAGGAGGATAGGTTAGATCCAGCAAGTTGACATCTGAGAAATATAACATCCTATGTTTAATAGAGGAAAATCAGCTGTACAAGGGTAGGAACAGAAGAGATGGATGAACTGAAATGAATGAAGGTGGAAGGGACGATTTGGTGACTTTAGCTGTGAGTTCATGTTCACCTAAGACAGCATTGGAGGAGGCCAGCTTACAGGTTACAGGTGAATAGGTCATTCCCTGTGCCTGGTCAGGTCCTGGCAGCTACAGAGAAGCTTCAACTGGGCCAGAATGGGCGGCCCTACTACCCAGGGACATACCCACCCCCACTTTTTTTTTTGAGACAGTGTCTCCATATATTTCAGGCTGGCCTTGAACTCACAGTGATCCTCCTGCCTCAGCCTCTTGAGTGCTGAAATTACATCCAGGGCCTTTTTGTAGATTATTTACTGTATTACTGTACATGGAAGATATATTTAAAAGTACATCTTGTGGGCATTAGGAGTATAGCTCAGTTGTAGGTGCTTGCCAGGCATTCACAATCTCCAATTGCTTGCCCGGGTTAAAGCACAGGGGAAGTCTTTTGACCACGTTTTCCGGTTTTCATGGGGAAAGTTATTTGAGAAATTAGTCCATTCCTTCACTGGAAACTACCCGCCATCTTCAAGGAAGTTGAAACTGCCAACTCTTCCTAGAAAGGGTTTGAGTGGGGATGTGGAAGCTATTTCCAGTATTCCAGCAGGAGAGGGCATAAGCAGACTGCCCTGTGAACTCCCAGACTGAAGGGTGGAGGGTGGGGCCTCAGTGAATTGGGACTGTGAATTCTCCATCTCTGCAGGCGAGGTGCTGATATGCTGCAATGGGAGACTGGCTTTAGGGCCTTAATAAGACACTTGTTATTGTGATAGTAATCCTATTTGTGCTTAGGCTGCTTCCTCCCTAAAGTCCAGGTCTTATAGCCCCTTAGGCTTCCCAGCATGCTGTGGACATTCAGCACACACCCAGCCCTTTAAATGTAAGCGCCTTAGTGACAAAAAGCTGCATACAAGTTTTGTGTTCACAGTGGATGTGTCTTTTCTTAAATTCCAGGTGCTGCCGAGCCAATTGTGCATTGGGAGGGAAGGCAGATCCTAGGTTTGGGTTCTCCAAGCTTTGCTACAGGCCTGGCCCAGGCATAGCCCAGCCTTTCAGGCCTGGATGATTTCCCCTGGGCTTCCCTGATAAGAGGCTGGAAAATCAGCAACAGTGAAGGCCTGCAGGGTGTAATAAAGTCTTCCTCCTCCCAACCAGGAGTCCTGCCCAGCTTCCCAACCCGTAGATGCTTTTGGAGGTCTCTTGTGTGTGTGTCCTAAGCCTTGTGACTCCTCTGCTTCGTCCTGGAGATCCTACCACCTGGGAGCAGCCTTCTGCCTCTGCACTCTGGGAAGGTAAATAGGCAGGAGGGGGCAGCAACTGCAGGCGGAGGTGGTTCCCCACAAGGTTCTTGCCCTTCGTTGAGAACAGATTTGTGTCTCACAGTTGGGTGGAAATAGAATTCTTCACCACAGGTCCATGGTGTCTTCTGTTTGTGGAACCACAGTTATCTCCTTTTGGTGGGTTTGAAAATGGAATGGTTTTATGTTTTGCATTCACTGCCTTTGGCATGTTCTGCTGACTCTCCTCTGGACTCTCTTAACTATAAATACATCCATTATTAAACCCATCTAATTGGAAGCTTTAATCTCAGACTTGAGTTCAACTATACTCATTTCTCTGCTCTGAGGAAGGCAGCCCCCAGTGTGCTAGGTGCTAGGTACTGGGGCGTCTGCCTCGTGAACACATCTTTTCTCCTAGTTGTCTGGTCCTCTGGGAGTGAGGATGACGGTGAGCATGCAGAGAGGATGGGGACAGGAAGGTGGCGATCTTTAGGAGCTTCTCCAAGACCAGGGGCCCTAGTAGCCTCACTCCTTTTCCTGCAGATCGTAGATGGACTGGAAAGGCTCCCCAGCAGTAGGGCCAGTTTGCAGCCCATTCATCTATGCAGAACTTTGTAATCCTGTGGTACTGGTAGTCAATCCAGGCAAAGAGAAAAGTCCCCATGATTACTGACTACAGCCATTTGGGTTGTTGCTCTCCGTCCTTGACTACCCCACCCTTTCCTTGGATGAACATTTGCTACACTCGACACTTAAAAGCCATATCAGCCCAGCCCCTCCCAGTTTATCTTTGCAATTGAGATGTTCTAAGGTTATGCTTAGGTCCTAGGCATGGTTATGCATAACTGCAATTCCAGAGTTTTGGGAGACTGAGGCAGGAGGATAACTGCATCAAAGCCAACCTGAACTGCATAATAAAACCTTGTCTGAAACAAACTGACAAAACAATAAAAAACAAAGTAATGCTTGGAACTTTCAAAGCCTAAGGCAGTGATGGTGATCACTTTTAGGGACTGAGTGCCCAAATTGCTCATGACATCATTGCCCAGCACTGCTGCTCTTTCCCAAGGATGCACATGGCCCCTATGTGCACTGTTATCTGACGCTCGGCTGCTGGGGTGATGGTGGGGAGACTTGGCTCAGATGCCAAGAGAGGGCTCTGCATTCCTGCCATGGCACAAATGCCTTAGGTTTGCCATCACTGGCTTAAGAAATCATCAAAACTATTTCCTGGGCTCTGACAATGTGGAAGATGCACAACTACTGGTAAGTTCCTTAACTTTGCTTTTCTTAAGCACTTAGTATTTCTTGTAACTGGTTCCTTGTTTCCTTGCTAGCATCAAAACCACTCTGCCTAGACCAGTACTAATGGGAGCCATCAGCATTCCCCCAAGTTTGCCCCAAGTCGGCAGATGTGTCACCTCTTTTGGTCTTTGATTTTCGTTCTTGTTTTGTTTTTTCCTCTTAAACTTAATTGTACACATCTTTGTTTCCTGTTTTATTTTTTGGGAAAAAGGTGTTAAAAAACAACTGCTCCTTTTTGGTATAAAACAGTTCTAAAACTGTGATGGTTGTATAATTTTATAACTAAAAGCCCTGAATGGTACACTTTAAATGGGTGAACTCAATGTATGTAAGTTATGCCAATAAAACTTTTTTAAAAATCCTGAATGTTGTTTTTGGGGACAGTGGGTGTGGGGGGGCACATTGTTACCCTGATGACTCCTAATTTATCCAGGAAAGATGTCGACACCTACAGGAGGCAGGGTAGCCCAGGATCTCTACTCCATTGCTGCCGATTACATTCTAAGATCTTCCCCAAAAGCTGATCCCACCTGGGCTTTGGACTAGCAGCTCTGACCCTTGGGTGCTGTGAACAGTACCTGCCTATTGTCCTTTGGTGCTGCTCAATTGACTTGACCCAGCTTCCAGCTGTCTTTGCAGGCCCCAGTACCTTGTCTCAGCAGGAGGCAGGGGCCCATGTGGTGAGTCCTGTGGGAGGTGCTGGGGCCCACCCCACTGAGGCCAGGAGCTTGCACATAGCAAAGGACCTAACTAGGCCCCTACACTGACAGTGAGTGCTCCACGAATCTTCCATGTAGCCCAGCTGCTGTTTCATACAAATGGGCACCTTTGGTAAAGAATCCTGCTAAATGATAGGTTCCCTTTTCTCTTGTGAATTTTTTTTAAGCCATTTTTTTGCACCAATTTGGTAACATTTCAGGTTTTGTGAATCTGGACTATAAAGGTAAAGCCAGGTCAGGAGGGGCTCAGCAGGAAAGAGGGGTGTGATTTGGTGGTGAACCCTGCCTGGGCCTTTCATACCACTGGGCTGATTCTTGGCAGCCTTGATGAGCAGGGCCGGCCAGGACTGCCCAGCCTCGAGTGTACAGATGGAGCTCAGTGGGCAAGAGTTGGCCTGACTGCTCAGGGTCTGGGTCTGGTCCCCAGTCCCTCCTGGCTTTAAAATAAATCTTACATAAGGACACCAGGGCATAGCAAGACCAGATTTTAAACCGGGCGTGGTGGCACACTACTGTAATCCCAGCACTCCGGAGACTGAGGGAGGGGATCCTTGCAAGTTCCAGACCAGCCTGGGCTACAAAGGGAGCCCAAGGTCAGCCTGAACTACATAGTGAGACCATGTCTCAAAAAGACCAAAAAAAAAAAAAAAAACAACAGATTTTAAACCCAGCTGACTTAATTCAACAACTTTGCCCAGATTTAATCTCGCCTCTTTGCATCTTGAATTTTATCATTAATGGATCTCTCACTCTTATTTGGGCCCTGGGGTTTTTAAAGAAGACAACATAATGTAATTGTTCAGCTGTCAACGTTGTCACTATCCTTCACCTCTGGCAGGATAGCACCTGGCCAGATGTTCTTTATAAAATTGACATTATCTGCACATGTGTAGGCCTTGGGTTCGATCATACACACACTCACACACAAACTAAAATACTTTTACATAAAATTACTTAACAATATCAACAACTGGGTTTTTGTGAAAAAGTTTTGAGAAGTGAAAATGTATGGCCTGCACTTTGGAGGCCGAGGCAGGAGCACAGCAAGTCTGAGGCCAATCTGGGCTACACGGGGAGTTCAAGGCCATCTTGAGCTACCTAGCAAGACCTTATCTCAGAAAACAAAAACAACAAAAAAGAAAAATATATAGGAACAGAAATTTTGGGCTTCTTGAATTTTATGATTAAGGAACTTTTGGAAAACTAGGTTTATCATCCAGTGAGAGCTAGCGAGCCCCTGCGGCACGCAGGTTCCTGTGTGCATGTGTGGTAAAAAGGCCCAGCCAACGGGAAGCTGTGCTGGCATGGGAGCCCTGGACAAGACTGTGACACAGGCCTAGCGAGGGCTCAGAACACAGGACAGAGGGCCCACACCTGTGCTGGGCTCATCTCCTCAAAGCCACTGTAACAAGCAGAGTCTTGACATGTGGTTTGTTTGCTGTGACCTGCCCGAGCAGTTGGCATGAAGAGCAGAGCTGCGAGATACAGACACACGGGGCGTGTGACGCAGCTCTCCACCTGCTGGTTCTGCACTTCCCATAATTGTGAGGTGGTCTCTATCTCTTAGAAGACTGTGGAGAGGGTGAGAATCGGTATAAAGTATTTAGCATAGAAAAGCAGAGCAGCCATTGTGTAACTGGTAACAATAACTATGATGTATTTTTAATCTTTTTGAGACAGGGTCTTGCTATGCAGTTTAGGCTGGCTTTGAGCTCATGTTGTAGCCCAGGCTGGTCTTGAACTTGCAACAATCCTCCTGCCTCAGACTCTCGAGTGCTGGGATTACAGGAGTGCGCCACCACACTTGGCCTGCTTGCCTTTCTCTTTTTTTCTTTCCTTCCTTTCTTCCTTTTTTCTTTCTTCTTTCTTTCTTTCTTCTTTCTTTCTTTTTCTTTTTTTTTGTAGCAAGGTTTTATTAAAGATAGGAAAAGAAGGGCTGGGGATATAGCTCAGTGGCACAGCACCTGACTGGCAAGTGTAAGGTCATGGGTTCAATTCTCAGTACCAAACCCCTCCCCCCCAAACAAAAAAACCAAAACAAAATGATTGGAAAAGAAACAGGCTCTTTAGAGTGAGTCTCGACCAAATAAAATTCAGAAAAGAATCCTACACCCTTACACCCTTACATCCTTACACCCTACAGTGTAAGGGTGGGCCACAACACAAAAGACAACAGTGGCAAATTATAACTTTCTTAGACAAATAGAAAGAAACAAACCATTTTTTTGGGGAAAGAGTCTAAGTGGACTAGACCAGCTTCAAACTTGAGCTCTTTCTGCCTCAGCCTCCTAAATAGATGAAATTACAGGAGTGTATCACCATGCAAGGTTCTTGCTAACAACTTTATTTCCAAGTGCATTAAACTTGGTTAGGGTTGTTTCTAGTAGTGAAGCTACTTCAGAAATATAACTGAATACGCTCCACTTTCATCCACTTCAGGCCACAAGTATATCAAGTGGTACAGACTCTGGGACCAGCCTGTCTGTCTGTATGCTGGCTCTGCCTCTCACAGTAGAGTGAACTTGGCCAGGTTATTTAGCCTACCCTCTGTACCGCCCTGCTCATCTGTAAAATGGGGTAATAGTACTTGGGGAAGATTAAAAAGGTGAATACTGCACATCAGTACATCTTGGCGCAGTATGCTGTGCGGACTATTAATTACTCCTTACTACCACAGACGTCTCTCATTGTGGCAGGAGCCAGCAGTGCCTGTGGCAGGCTTGGGGTCCAGGCTTGACCTTCCTCTGGCAGCAGCTCTGGCAAACCCCACATTTTTGGGCCTTGGTTCTGCTCTGCAGATGACAGCCTGCTCTTTCTTCCTTTCCCCACACTGCACAGATAAACTCTGGACACCAGGACTCAGCTAATGTTTGTAACCGCTCATTGGTTTTCCAGATGGGCTGGGGGTGCCTCCAGGGTGCTGCAGTGTCGGCAGAGCAGCGGCTCTCCAGCTGCTTCAGTCCAGGCCCAACCTGTGTCTTAGTCCCCTGCTAGCCCACCTCCTCCTTCCACGCTGCCTTCACCACACCCACTGTCCTGTGTGGCTCTTCTCCACAGGCTGCCCTCCTGCAGTCACCAGTGCTGGCCGGCGGGGGCCCTCGGACAAGCACTTCCGATTGCGGATATTAGCACCAGATGTCCTAGGGCCATGGGCGGCCTGGGCTGAGATGGCGGTGGTGAATTGTGGGCCATACTCCAACTACCTAAGTTGCTTTTCTCCTGGTGAGTTTTGGTGCTGACACCAAAGGACAGTCATGGGCCTGGTCCACACTACCGTGCCTGCAGCTGAGGTTCTGGGTCCTCACTGGGGACTGGGCCAGGCCCAGGGTACTGCAGCCTGAGCCCTTTTCTCAGCAGTTGCTCCTCTACCTCCCTGTTCTCAGCCCTTCATCAGCATCAGCAGCAGGACCCATGGTAAAGAATTCTTAATGGGTCTCCTGACCAGGTGCTTGTCTGCAGCCTGGGTGATAAACTACTTAGCATGAAGGGCCCTTCACGAGAGGCAAGGAGCTGAGAACTCTGCTGCGGCGCTGTCCAGATGGCTCTGCTCCACCAGGGCCACATGACCTGCTCCCTGCACGGACGGCCACTGCCCTCTCAGTGTCCTCAGATGTTCAACAAAACTCACTCTTGGGCTAGATCTGATCTACAGATGGGTTTTATTTTGCCTGCAGAGCAGGTAGAGAATTTTGTAGTTGTTAATGAAATCAGATTTCATATAAAAATCTAGATTCCTGATCCCAGCACTTGGGAGGCTGAGGTAGGATTGCTGTGAGTTCGAGGCCCTCCTGGGCTATGAAGTGAGATTCAGCAGCCTGAACTGCATAGTGAAACACTATATCAAAAAGGAAAAAAAAATCTAGATTCTCCAGATTCTCTGGAACATTTCGAAGACAGAGCAGGAAGATCCCCTTCCTGTGAAGTGGCAATCCACTAGCACCTGGGCAGCTGGTCCTTTAGAGAAACGCTCTCCACTCGGTCTGTCTCAGCACTCCTCTCCTTTCCTACCTGAACTGTCGCTGCTTCGCTCACTGACTGGACTTACCTTACTGTGCCCAAAGGACAGACGAGCTCCTGCCAGTGACTTGGCAGTGACCGAAGAGAAGGTCTCCAGCAGCTCCATGAAAGACAGCTGTCAACACACACTTGTGGCAGTGGGGTCTGCACCTGGCCAGGCAAACAGCAGGGGCTGTGCAGCAGGCACCTGTGAGAAGCTCGTCCTGACCAAGAGGCTCTCTAGATAGCTTCACTGCTCCTGGTGGCTGCAATCACACCTTCCTCTGCTCCACCCTCTCTAGTGAAAATAGGTAGCCCCATGCCACTTGTGCAAGAGGTAGTGGCAGGCACTTGGCTTTAGGGAACCACTGTCACACATTGAGGAAACCCTCCCTCCATTTAATTATTCTAATTCTTATCACTAAGACATCAACAAGAGAAACAGACAAGAAGGTGGTGGCAGTGCATGGGGGTGACTTAAACAATTTGGGTTAAGGCAAATGTGCTAAACAAGGTGTAGAGGCTAAGGGCATTGGGAAGGGCC
Organism: Dolichotis patagonum; assembly: GCA_004027295.1. Lineage (NCBI taxonomy): Eukaryota > Metazoa > Chordata > Mammalia > Rodentia > Caviidae > Dolichotis > Dolichotis patagonum. The sequence goes on along the minus strand of PVJX010009663.1, from coordinate 48,367 downwards.
TATGACGGGGGTGTGGCAGGAGACACACACAGAGCTGGAGAGGTGCAGTCAGCATGCTAAGACATCGAGCTGTGTGAGAAATCCCAGAGTGAGAGTGTCAGGAAACATCTGTGTCTTGGGCCCTCGGCTTCAAGGATAATCCACTCCAGGGTTTTAAAGAGCACCCACGGCAGGACAACCTCCCGAAATGGAGGGGCACCACTGCCCACTTTTTTTTTTCTGGAATCAGGGTCTCACTATGCAGTCTAGGCTGACCTCGAACTCAAGGCAATCCTTCTGTCTCTGTCTCCTAAGTGTTAGGATTACAGGCTTACGCCACCTCATCTGGCTCCCATCTTGATTTTTACTGTAGGTATAACATTAACCCCTAAGAAGAGAGGCTTCAAACCAGCCTCAGGATTTTTCAAACTAGACTTATCTCCCAGAGCATCATGATACAGAAAACAAAACCGCACATAAAACAGAACTGGCCTGGCACGGGTCGGCAGGAGGCCCTGACCTGGACCTCGGTGATCTCCTTTCAGAGCGCTGCAGTGCCACAGGGGACCAAGACCACTGACTTGAGTCTAAGTACCCTTTGAAAGGCATGAGCCACCCCCAAACAGAGCCCTTTTGCTCAAGAGGCCAAGGACTGCTCCAGAGATGAACAGGTTCCACTTCCTGTTGCCACATTTTAAACTATTTATTGAATGAGGCAGTATAGACAGAATGGAAAAACAACACAGAATCCATGCTTTGCTACTGGAGTTTTGCTTTTTTTTCTTCTTCTTGGCAAGTTCTCAAACTAGTAGGAGGTTATTTCACCACAAAGGAACACGGACTTTAAAGCCCTGGACAGCTTCACAATGACAATAAAAAATAATAATTAAAAAAATAACAAGTTGTAGAACTAGGACTGTTCATATGTAAATTTCCCTCCCCTCCCCCCATTACGTACAGAAAAGAACATACAAAGAAACATTAGATAGTTTTATATAAAACAAGCAAATACAAGAATCTGAAACTTTTCTCAAAGGCTGAGCAAGACACGAGCAATCTTTTAATTCTCATTTAAAAAAAACATTAAATACACTATCACACATGTAGGGGGAACCTGGGAAGAGGGAGGAAGTGTTGTCCCTGTACTCAAGGAGCAGAGATTTGGCCTGTCAAAAAGTCAGGTGAATTTATCCACTTCAGACTCAGGGCTGCTGCTGGGAAAGCACAGAACCTGACAGCGACGACACCTGTGAGCAGGAAGGCTGGTCAGGCCCTGGCTCACAGGCAGGAAAGAGGGCCTTGCATAGCCTCTCCCGAAGGAGGGGATCCAGGGACTCAGGCCCTTCCTCTCCTGACTGTCCTGCTGTGAAGGCCATCTTTCCTGAGCCAGGTGCAGGGTCCCTTCTGGTGCAGGGTCTCTTCTGTTGAGCTACTCCAGCCGGCTAGAGAAGATGGCTCGCATTGGTGAACCCTGGTCTAGGAACTTCTCTCCCTCCTTCCTTTCCCTTCCAACTCCTCACATCCTTTCCCACTCTTTCCCCCATGACGCACGCACACACCCACAAGCACACTTTAGCACGCACTCCTCAGACCCTAATACTTCTGTTCCCTTCAATTCATACACATGACCAAGTCAGGACTGACCTTAAAACCAAAGCAACTCTTCAACACTCATGAGCTCCAGGCGGGCTTCCTGGGAAGGGGAGGAGGCGGGAGGCTGAAATTCATCTTCTTGGCCCTTTCCCTCCACCCGAGGTGAGCTCGGTACCTGGGTTGGCCGAGAGCATCCCAGCTGGCAGACCACTGGCCCTGGGCCCTTCCGTGTCCTGGAACCTCCTCTCTCAGCTGAGTCCAGCAGGCAGAGTTCTAGGCAGCCGCTGGGAGGCAGCTTTGGTGAAGGGCGTGGTCACCTCTGCCTGAGTTTGTCAGTAGCTCAACGCATGACCCTGGTATGAACAAAAACCAGGTGACTGTGTCTGGCCACGTACCCTATCACCCACTAAACTGGGTGAATTATCCTATCCACAGCTCACCTTGATTTCATACAGAGAATTCCATGCGGGTTTCATACATATATATATGTATGTATATATATACTTTATATATATATATGTAAATGTGTATGTCCATATGTACACATATACATATACTCACACTCACACATACACACACCTAAGTATACACACATGTTTCCGCAGAAAGAAGTCCTGCCACAATTTGGCTTTTTTGGGACAGTGAAATTGACAATGCAGCTTCTTACTCCACCAATCCCAGAAAATCAAGAGTGGTGCTTTAAAAAAATGCAATTCCAAAATCCGCTGCCTTTCTTCCTTTTCAAAAAAAGGTTAACAAAACTTTTCTTCCAAAGTCAAGAGACTTAATTCCATTTGATTGCACCTCTGCAAAACGTGTAAAAAATTTTGAAGTAGACTAGAAAATGATGCCATAGTATGGCTGCATGTCACTGTTCCAATGTCACCACCTCCACAGCCTGGCCGTCCATGGTGACTGCGCTGTCTGATATCCTGGTGGTCACAGGGGCCATGGCCACCTGTACTGGGCCGTTGCCCTGGGCGAGGCTGGTTACCACAGTCTGGTACATGCTCACCGGGATCTGGACCAGGCCTGGAGAGATAAAGGCAAGACAGTAGGTGAGGGCTGTGCTCATGTTCTGGTGTTGGTGGGTGGGGGCACCCAGCCCCTAGTCTCTCAGGATGCCACTGTTTGCTGGCCCCAGGAAATCACATACCTGCTTTCCAGGCACAAAGTAGTCTTTTGCTTCACCTTAGTTTACTTTTTTTTTTTTTTTTTTGTACCAGGGATCGAACTCATGACCTCAAGCTTGCCAGGCAGGCGCTTAAGCCACTGAGCTAAATCCCCAGCCCTATTAGTTTACTTTTTAAAAACAGAATATCAAGAATGAAAAGCTGGAGAAACTGTGGAAACACACTTCAGGGCAGGGCCTCTACAACTTTCCAAGAGACTCTGCCTGTCTCCATCTTCATGAAACACAGGCTTATCTGCTATGAATCTTAGCCCTTGATTGCCTTCCTCCTCTGGGAAAAACCACGATACTCTGCTCTGGGCTACATCACCTACCTCAACCCCGTTTCTGTTGTGGTAGTTTTCTCTCAGCTTGAAAAACTCCCTCTCCTACTCTTTTCTTGTCTCTGCTCAGCTATATCCCTATCTTCAGAGTCAAGTTTTTAAAAAGGGTGTGTGTGGGACTAATTCATTTGATGCTGATTTTTAGATTTTACAGTAAAATTTAGAAACATTTTTGAGGTCAACTCAGGGTGGGGGAGAGAGAGAGAAAGAGAGAGAGAAAGAGAGAGAGAGAGAGAGAGAGAGAGAGAGAGAGAGAGAGAGAGTCAACTGTTTTGCAATATCCCTATTGCTTAGAGTAGGAAGGGCAGTTTACCATAAAGTGAGCAGCATGTACCTTCAGGGAAGGGTGGTTGTCCATTTCTAGTTAAATAAGGCCAAATAAACCTACTGGTTGACCTTTTCTTCCTTCTGAAACTAGCATTACAGTGAATGAGGAAAAGCTGTAAAAGAAGGACGCTGACATAGTTTTGAAAGGTGGAACACAAATGTGAAAAAGCAGTTCTTGCTCAGGAGGTACAGGCGCAAGGCTATTCCCAAAGGCACCCCGGATGTGCTCGCTTTTGCAGAGAGGGGAGGAGGCTGAAAATCTGAATGTAACAGACCATACCTATAGGTGCCCTGGCCTTTGCAACACCACATGAGACTCAACCTATGTCTTGAGAACCTGACATGTCCCAGTAAAAGATCTATAGTGACATTTGGTGGGTAGGGCAGGGTTGTTGTCCTAATACTAACCCTAAGCCATGTAAGTCACCAGACTCTGCTCCTGTATACTATGACAATCAATGTTTTAGTATGTCACTCTTAAGGGACACAGAGGTATGAAGAGGGAAGAGGTATACAGAGGTAGCTGAGACAGTTTGGTGTACAGAAGAAAGCAAACAACATTCTTATAGATGACAGACCTGTATGTGCAAGGTCCTGGATTCATTTCCCAGCACGTGTGCGTGTACATACACACACACACACACACACACACACACACACGGTAGCTATAGAAAAGGAATATAAGATTTTTGTTTTGTTTTCTGCGACAGTCATGCTCCGGCTGGCCTTGAACTCATGGTGATCCTCATGCTTCAGTCTCCCAAATGCTGGGATCACAGGCCTGCACCACTACATCCAGCTCAGTTAATTATTAGATGTAAGTAAATTTCCAGGATTGAAAAGACATGAATTTCAGATTGAAAAGGCCCACATGATACCCAGCAGTATGATAGATGAAAAAAAAGATCCACACGCTAAAACACATCTTTGCAAATGTGTCTGCAATACTGCGGATACAGCAAAGATCGTAAGTGATTACAGAAAGAACAGAAAGTCATACAAAGAAATGGGAATGAAAAAAAAAAAAAAGAAATGGGAATGAGACACAGGTGGGGCTTCTTAACAGCAACCCTACAAGCTGAAAGATGCTGGAGCAATATCTTCATGGGCTAGAATTCGACACGGCCCATGAACCACGCTTGCATCAGCACAGCTGGAGTGCTGTGAGGGCTGGACGGGGTAGCCCCGCACAGGTCCCAGACAGCGCTGAAGCGCATGCTCCACAGCGCTACAGGGCACACCCGGGGGCAGTCACTGCGGGGGGAGCCTGCGGCCGAGAATTTGCAGGACGCAGGGATGAGGCTGGGGTACAGGTTGCCTCATGAGACAGAGCACTGGGGTTTCCGGAGCGCGGGCAGCAAGGTCACAGCTGAAGATGAGTGGTTAGAAAGCAAAGGCCCTTCCCCACTCCAACGCAGTGCAAGTATTAATTTGGAGAGAAAAAAAGTTACAGAAGGACGGAAAAAAATAAATAAATTACAGAGGAAAACGCAGTTGCATTAATTATAATACATTCCTCTAGGCAGTCAATGATTTTTATGTGAATAGAATAATATAAACATAGATATCAATTTATCCAAACTGTAATAACGTCTCAACTAAAAAGTGCTCCTTTATTTAGAATAATATATAAAAATGTGACGTCTGGTCTATGGACTTTTTAAAAAAAGACTTTCCATCCTTTTTTAGGGGAGTGTGCATTTTATAGTTTCAAACCACTGCGTTTTCCACTTACAATACAGTGCTTAGGAGGCGCACGCAATTTCCGCCTCTGCGCTCCTATTGCATACGCAAGTACTGGGCGTTCCTGGGAATCTTCTACAGCGGCTCCTGTAAGAGAGCCAGAGGCGGCCCGGTGATATAGCTCAGCAGCACAGCGGCTACCTCGCAGGGCTAAGGTTCTGAGTTTGATTCTCCATAGCACCCCCCCCCAAAAAAAAATATAAAAGCGCAAAGGGTCGCTGCGCAGCGGAACTCACGCCCAAAGGGAGGGGCGATGCCGAAGGTCGAAGAACACAGAGGATCCATCCGCGGAAGCCGCTTAGAATTCCTACCGACATTTAAATTCTATGCTACTTTGATAAAAGTAATGTGTTAAAAAGAGATGAAACTAGAACTACGTAAAATGAAAATTTTGCAATGTTAAATTGTGTGTGGATTTTTGGGGGGTTAAATTTTGCCAGTGTTAGGGAGAAGCAACTAATGCAACATGAAACAGGACTTGGTGTTTTGATGGTAATTTGTGGTACTAGAGATTGAACCCTGGGCCTTCACACTGAGCAACATTCTCACCCCTTTAAAAAAAGACTTATATTTTAAAAGTGTCTCGCTAAATTGCTGAACTGCCAGGTTGAGCCTGAATCTGGGTTCTCCTGCCTCAGCTCCCAGGGCGCTGGGATTATCGGTGTGCACCACCTCGCCCTTTTTTTTTTTTTTCCTTTCCTTTTTTGGTACCGGGGATCGAACTCACATCTGTGCGCTTGCAAGGCAGACGCTTATGCTGCTGAACTAAATCCCCAGCCCTAGCCCCATCTCATTTTTAAAGCCCTGCTCTTGCTGACGTGTTAACAGGAACGCAAGAAAAGGTCGGTGAGCTTGGTAGCTCACCTGGTAGTTTCAGGTGAGATGCTGGGGCTAGCAGTCAGAAGGGCCAGAAACTGGCTTCAGAAGGTGCAGGGTTTAATTTCTTTCATCTAACCTTTTAACCAATTAATTTCTAAGTGTTTCTTATCAATGCCTCTTCCAGTTGTCCTCCAGTTTATCCTCCATTAACATGTTACTTTTGAAATCAAACTCTGAAGTTCCACGGTATTGTTTCCTAAAACCTATAATAAACTGCAAAGGCTTTAGCATGTCCTTCAAGGTCTCTCATGATTTGCCTTGATTTATCTTTTGAGACAGCCTGTTGAGTAGGGGGGCCTCTTGCAAACCTGAAATCCAGTGATCCTTCCACCTCTCAAACTCTAGGACTATGGGCTGTGCCACAGAGCTTGGCCAATTCATTGTTTTGTTTCTGCACTGAGCTATATTCCCCAATTTTTTATCTTTTATTTTGCTAAATTATCAGGCGAAGGAAGCGTTCAGCTTGAGATCTTTCTTCCCCAGTCTTCTAGAACGCTGGGATAAGTAGGTGCCACTGCACCCAACCTGATGGCTCCTTACAATCATTTCCCTACTCTCTCAGAGGCTCGGGGCTCAGGGACCCCTCCCTTCCACCATCCTTAGTCACAAGCCTTTGGGCCTTTGTTCAAGGTACTCACTGCAAGGATTCTCACTCCCACTCCTTCCCCTTTGAAACTCAATTCCTCCTCTTGGATGCCTGCCCCACCCCAGCCCCAGCCAATGCTCACAGCTCCTCCATAGTAGGCCTGGGATGGCATAGCACAGCCTGCTTGGCAGCATAGGGCAGCCTACTGGCCTTCCCACTTGGCTAAGGGCTCTGCAGGCCAAGGGTGGTTTCACATTCCCAACAGAGTGAAGTACAAAGTGTGCCCCAAGATTACCCTGAGGGCAACAGATCAAGGGAATGGATGGTTGGTCCAACCTATGTGCAGCCAGGCCCTGGTCCGAGTCTCCAGACAGGCGGAGGCCTGAATACAGGAGGCCCACATGCCCAGCCTCCGGCTTGTCCAGCATATCAGGACCATCACTGCTTTCCAACACTTCTCTGGTTAGAACACAATGAAGGAACTCACAGTGGCCAGTGGCAAAGCTGGAACACCAGTGTCATCCTTCAGTGCTGACAAACAGCAGCCAAAACCAGAAGCAAAGATCAGTCTTATTTCATTGCTCTTGCTGCCTGGCTTGAGTCTAAAAGTTCTAAACTTGGGGAACAAATACGGTGACTCAGGTGAGCAGGAGAAACTTTCTGTTGCTGGAGTTACATTTCTTTCATCTCGGCTTACGATGCTTGGGTTTCTTGTGGTGTCGGTCCATGCCCACAGGAACAAATTGTTATTATTCAGCTTTTAGGGCTGTTTTTTAGCAGAACACTCAAATGAAGAAAATACAAGCTGGCAGCACTATGAGCAAAATGATTTTAGGAAGCTGAACTAGTGCTTCTGTTCTTCTCTTTCGTAGTTCTTCAGTGGGTTTCCAACGGCTCTAGGTTCTAATTCTTTTTTTTTTTTTTTTTGGTACCGGGGATCGAACTCACGACCTTACGCTTGCCAGGCAGGCGCTTAAGCCACTGAGCTAAATCCCCAGCCCTCTAGGTTCTAATTCTAAACAGCAAACTTCTCTGAACATAGGCAGTGCGCCCGTGCACACAGACTTCTGCCAGGACAGCTGTCCCCGGCATGCACCTCTCGGGCAGTTCCAGGCTCTGCTGTCCTCCAGTTTGGGTCCTCTTCTGTGGTTCCTTTGTGCTGGCCTTTCGGAGATGATGGGTGTACTCACTGTTATCCATGCGTGTCCTGTCTCTAAAGACTGAGATCAGCAGGTACTCAATGTCTGCTACACTCACTGAATAAAACCCACTTCCAGGATTTAACACATTCCCTTCTAGGGACCCACTGAGTATGTAGGGAAGACTCAGGGCAATGAGCTATGTTACTGTGGGAGTGCCCAGTTCAGAAATGAATATAAATGTAAAGTTAGAATACTACATTCAGGACTCATCCCAGTAAAGCATTTTTTAAAACAGATTTCACCTTCTGTATTGTATAATACCCAGGGAAAGAGCAAATTTGGCCTCTACAACTGGGTGATGAAATGACTCCCACACAAAGCTGTCTCAGGGTCAAAACTGTGACAGCAATCACATGTTGAAAGTTTTTCAGAGGGGGAGCTTCCATATACAGGTGTTACTGTGTAACCTCAAATGCCTTGAAACTTCAGTTCCATTGTAGCAGTCTCAGTCACCTCTACCTTAAATAAACACAATTCCATCCTGTTGTGAGGATTTGAAGACAACCCGCCCCACCCCGCCCCGCATTCTGACATGGATTAGATTAAATCGACTCCGTCTCTGACCCAGCAGCCTTTATGTCCATGACAAGGGAAAGGGGGTGGGACTGGAGGCTTTGAAACCCAATGTGCACTAAGTCGGGCGGCTGCCCTTGCAAGAGAGATGATTAAATGCTGAGGTACAGTAATCAGGCTGGGATTGTCCTTGCATCTGCTCATCCTGGCCCTGATTAGCCCTAATCTAGAGGCCCATGTTAATCCAAGCTTGTATTCTGGGTCATTTCAATTGATTAAGCAACAGGAGTGCTTCATGTTCCACTTTAAGGGCTTCAAGTTGTTTTCTCTCTTCAGGGACATCTTATACAATCCTAGTAATAAGACTCCCTTGGCCCTCCTCAAGGTCCTTGTACATGGCTACATATTCCTGATTTCTTCTAGGACCCTGGAGGAAGAAGTAGGTGCTGTCTTTTCCTTTCACGAATGAGGCAAGCACCTTCAGCAGAACCCTGGGCTCTTCATGCAGGCACAGATTCATAATGTCCTGAACACTTTAGTAAACTCAACCTGTCCCTTCCTTCCTTCCTTCCTTTTTAATTAACTATTTTTTTTTTTTTTTTGGAGATAGGTTCTCTATGCTGTTCAGGCTAGCCTTAAACTCACTATGCAGCACAAACTGGCCTTGAGCTCCCAGCACTCTTCCTACCTCAGCCTCCTGTATGCTGGGATTACAGGTATGCACCACCACACACAGTTCATGTAATTTTCTTTAATTAAAAAGTTTGCCTGGTGATATAGCTCAACAGTGCAGTGCCTGCCTGGTAAGCACAAGGTCCTGAGTTCAACTCTCAGTACAAAAAACAAAAAACAAACAAAAAAACCACCACCAAAAAGTAAATGTGCAACACTTTTTTTACAAAAGGTAAACAGGTTCAGTAGTGCACATCTACACTCTCGGTTACTTGTGAAGCTGAGGCAAAAAGACTGCCAAAGCTCAGCAATCTGAGGCCAACCTGGACAACATAGGGAGACCCTGTCTTTTTTTTTTTTTTTAATCGGTACCAGGGATCGAACTCACGACTGCCTGCTTGCAAGGCAGGCGCTTATGCTGCTGAGCTAAATCCCCAGCCCTGGGAGACCCTGTCTTAAAAAGGTAAAAAACAAAGCAGACTTAGAGGTTGAGTGAACAAGTTTATGTGAAGCCAGGTACCTAGGCTTTGGATTGGGAGCCTTTCTATGCCCCCAGGCAGCCCACATGTAACACTAGGTTTGGACCAGTGAGTCCCAGAAGAGGACGATCCTCTTGGGGCTCACTCCCTGCTGTCCCACATCAGGGGCATGGTGACCAATGCAGAACTGGCCAAAATGGAAAAAGAGGTGACAGGTGACTCAGAAACTACAGATCTCAGAATAAGAATTTTCTTGTCAAAGAGCAACCATTCCAAACCCTCTGGAGGAAATGTTGGCTCTGTCCTTTGATGTTTTAAAAAACCTGTCGGGTAGCCTTCATGAGCCCAAATGATGAAACATACTCCTCCCAGTCTCCCCTTCCTCCTTACCTCTGCAGACGGCAATTACATCCTTCCCGTCGCTCAGGCCAAAACCTCTGAAGGGACCCTGGGCTTCGCATACAGCGCATGAGTGCATCGTGTCACCTCTCTCCTCAGATGCAAGCTCTGGGCTGACACTGGGCTGCTGCCTCGTGGACAAACGCCATCACATCTCACCTGGACTGCACTTCCGCTTCCTTGGTAATTGCCCTACTTCAGCCAGTGCACAGCAATCTTCCAAAACTTTCGTAGGAAATGATGGGGGTGTGGGACACACCCTGAAAATTCAGGTTCCTTGGTTAGGTTAGTTCTGGACACAATGTCGAGCTGTCATATAAGTATGTAAGGAACCTCTTTCTGGGGGAGGGCAATCATTCCTCACACAGTGCTGATCCATCTCTTTCAAATTCAACCCCTTTAGAACACACACGTGTCCATGTATGCACACACACCCACAGACAAGGTTGTGTTGCTGTCTAGGCTGACCCTGAACTTGGGCTCAAGTGATCCTCCTGCGTGAGCCTACTGAGCTGCCATAGCTACTGGCATATGCCACTTCATCTAGCTGAACAAATATAAGCTTTGAGGGCGTCTCTCGCCTCCCCAAGATCACCCGGGTATCTGCAGGTGTATGCCTTCTGGGTATCAGGCCTGTGTGTCGTTCCTCCAGTGAGGTGTGTGGTGCAAGCGTTGTTCTGCACTGCTTCTGGTGCTGGTGTGCTGGGGATGGAAGCTGGGCCTCACACAGGCCATGAAGCACTCGACCACTGACCTGCACCACCAGCCCTGTACTTTGTGGTCTCAGAGAGCTTTGCTCTAAATACAGAACTTTATTAATGATTATGATTATTTTTCGGTACTAGGAATTGAACCCAGGGCCTTGGCACTGAGCTATATCCCAAACTCTTTTTATCTTTCGAGATAGGGTCTCCCTAAGTTGTCATGGATAGCCTCAAACTTGTGATCCTCTTGACTTAGCCTCCAAAGTAGCTGGGGTTACAGGTATGTACCACCATCTCCAGTGTATTATTTTTGAGTGGCTGTACAGAATTCTACTGTAGGAGGTGTTTGCATCTGATTAATCAGTCCTCTGATAGGTTCCCGATCTTTTGCTGTTAAGCCAAAGTATATATGATTTCTCATATATAGAAATGATAAATACCTGTCTGCATGATAAACACCTAAGGGCAAACTTTCTTCATCTGAAAGTATTCGTATTTTAAATTTAACAGCTACAGTACTGACGAACTGTTTCCCTTCCCCTAAGTCCTTTCCAGACTCAGTGTAATCTAACTCTAGTAGTAGGATTCAGGATTTAAAACATTGTAAGTGATCAGCAATATACTTTGGGTAGGGGTCATCTTTCAAATCATACTACCTGGGGGTAGGTTATGCTACTAATATGACCCAGACTCTTAAGCCTGGCCTTGTCTTCTGATATAAACAACTATTTACTCATATGGCCATTTGATTATATGCTGGGCCTGTGTTCTGCAAAACACAGGGCTACAAGGTTTGGTAGTGGTCTGTCTCTGATGGGGGCACCAGAGGAGGGCTGTGGTAGACCAGAGGCGCCAAGGAGAGTAATTTTAAAGGGCAGGGTCATGGCCTTGCACACAGTAGATTTATCATTCATGAGCTGATCTCCTCTATTCCTGACCTCTCCTGGGGTAATGAGTTTCATTACTGCCAACTGTGTAATGGAATTTGTGTGCATATATGGAATTCACTTATTTCAAGGAATATATTTTTCCCAAAACTAACCTCTCAGTATTCTGAGATTTGATGAAGAAGTCTACATATCAGGGTTTTGTTGTTGTTGTTGTTCTGTCTTTTGTGTTTTGTGTTTTTTTTGGGGGGGTACTGTGGATCAAACTCAGGACCTCATGCTTGCCAGGCAGGCTCTTGTACCACTGAACTAAACCCCCAGCCCTACAAATCAGTTTTTGTTTTTTGTTTGATACTGGAGTTGAACCCAGGGAACACTGAGGTATGACCCCAGCCCTTTTCAGACACGGTATTACTATGTAGCCCATACTGTTCTCAAACGTGCAGTCTTCCTGCCTCAGCCTCTCAAGTAGATAGAATTTCAGGCGTGCACCACTGTACTTGACTCAATCTTATAACACAGTTTACTTAGCAAGTTTATGTAAGCCTTTCCTATGAGGGACCTATACTATCCTATCATTACAACCATATTTGTCCTACCAAAGTTCCTGAATACCACATGTACTCGCTCAGGCAGATACCTCTGCCTACAATTAGATGATCCCTGATCATCTAAGTCCTACTCTTCCACCAATTCCCACATCTTTCCAGATGGTTACTGCAGATGCAAGAGGCACTACCATGTTCTCTCATTCCTGATTTCACTGTGTTCACCATTCACTTGGCATGAGATCTGTCATGACCTGCTTCCAAGTAGTTACTGCTATTGTCTCTCTAAATATGCTCACTTAAATTGTAGGACCATGTCCTATAGGAATATTGAGCAACGTGAGCTCATTAGGTACTCAATAACTGAATATAACATAATTGGTCATATTCTTTTTTTTTTTTTTTTAATTGGTCATATTCTTCATGAGTTTCAGAGTGGACTATATTCCCTCTAGCCTTGTCCTCCACAGAAAAGCTCCATTCTAGAGTGAGGACAGGTTTACCCACAATAATTTTAAGGTGAATGATCAACACTGATGGCAGTTTAGGCACACACATGGAAGGGTAAAATAGGCATTTCTCTTGCAGTAAAGGTTTCTGAGTCAGAAAGACCTACATGTGAATCTTGTTTCTGCCATTAGGACTCCATGGGCTGACACAGGTACATCCTAGTACAGTGCCTGGCACAGAGCAGGCAGACAGTAAGTGTCAGCTGCTTTTCAAAGATGACTTTGAAAGAGAGGCTTGAGGAAATCTAGTTTGGGTTGTAGGTGTTCTACTAAAATTCTCAGGAGATGGAAGAGAAGCAGATGCATATTTTAGAGCAGCATTTTGATCCTGTAGGAAGCACATCATTTGCCAAAAGCTTTTGAAAATGTAAAGATTAGAGATAAAATTCAGGAATCAGGCAGGTAGACGAGTGGGCAGTTTCCCTCAGGACACAACAGTGGTGACAACTAGCTCTAGAACTGTACCACAAGGCAGACAAAGTAGTTGACAACTTAGGCTAAATTGTTAATCAATAATAAGAATGTTAAAAATATGATTAGGGAATCAGGGAGTACAGCTCAGTGGCACAGTGTCTGTGCTAGCACGCAAAATGCCGAGCTCAAGTACCTTAAAAAAAAAAGAAAGAAAAGAAAAAAAAGCTGGGAGTGATGACACACACCTGTAATCCCAGCACTTGGAATGCTGAAGCTGGAGAATCACTGCAAGCTTGAGGCCAGCCTGAGTTACACAGTATACTTAAAAAATCTATCTATCTATCTATCTATCTATCTATCTATCTATCTATCTCAGGAACAGTATTTCTAAACTCCTCCACTGAGCCCTTCTTGTGCGTAGTGCTAGGGATTGAACCCAGGGCTGCATGTGTGCTCAGCAAGTGCTCTACCACTGAGCCACATTCCGTAGCCTCCAAACTCCTCCAGAAATTAACAGGAAAAAGCCTGAGCCCAAGCAGAGCACAGGCTGCAGTGCCAGTAGGTTACCCAGCAGCCTGCCCTCCCCCATCCCACGACAAGACAGGGCAGGACAGACGACCTTTGAAAGAATGGGCCTTTCATTTGTCCTTCTAAACTGGGAAACCTTTGGGAATTGTTGTTTGCTGTAACTGAATCTTTCAGCCCAAAAGGCTTTCCAAGTTGGCTATGGAAGTATCATCAGTTGAGAGAAAAATATTAATGGTTGAGAGCAAATAGAGAATTAAAGAATAAACACAACTGTTGGTGGGAAAGAAATGATTCCCTGTACCCCTATGGTGGTGTAATGCCTTTTGTAGTTTACTGACACAAATGCTAACTATACATATCGGCAAAACACTGGCTTAAATGGGGAACCAGAAGACTGTGACTAGAAGGGATAAGAACAAACAACTAAGGAATGAAATCACCAATTGTTTTATCTAATTGCTTAAGTTTTAGTGAGGCATAAATGGTATCTACAGGTGTTTCTAGGTATGACAGACAAGCAGAAAGTCTTAAAAATCTTTCATTTGCAGGACTTGCAAAATGTTTACATCAATGGCCTAAGGAAAGTAGTTATTGTATGAAGAAAAACAGGCAAAGCACAGAAGTTTAAGATAGAAAGAAATCAGGTAGAGAAGCTAGTTCACTAGGCAAGCAGGAAATAGAGACTGAGGGTACCGAACAAGGACCAGATGGAAAGAGCAAGAAAAGGATTGTCAGTACCAAGCCAAAAGGAAGTCCAGGTAAGCATTATAATAATAAGACAAAGGGCTAAGAAAGAAAAAGCACTTCCCTCCCTGTGCTTCTGTCCCCATTGTATTAGCTGCTCCTAGGATATTTAATCTTCCTTTCCCATGTTTTTAAGGTCTAAGGCTTTTCTGGCAGATTGCAACAGAAGAGCTAGAAAATGGGAGCTTACATTCTAAAACCTAGTTGTGCATCTTTAGAATATACACAGCAAAATATGTTACTTGTAGTTTGAAATAAGGTATCCCAAATTAGGGGGCTGGGGATTTAGCTCAGCATAAGTGCCTGCTTGGCAAGCGTGAGGCTGTGAGTTTGATCCCTGGTACCAAAAAAAAAAAGGTATCACAAATTAGTTTGGCAGCAACTTTTTTTTATCTTTATCAGTGAGTCGCACTAAAAAAATTCAAAGCAAATATTTGAATACTTTAATATTCAGTTTGTTAATTCTCTAAATACTGTTTAAATTGGCCTTATGATGCAGTGGTACTATTTCAAATTATTTTTGAAAGACTGTTCATATACCATATGGTCATTTTAAAGAAATTCAACAATTACAATACTTGCTTCCACACTTTAGAGGAAAATCTATTTCCCTTACAGGTTTTGCAGCTAGGTGGCTATTTAAAAAAAAAAAAAAAAAAAAAAAAAACCTCTCCCCTCTGGATGCAATACTGTAATCTTTAAGGCAGAAAGCTACATGTACCCCGTGGGAAAGTCTTTTTGTTTGGAAGAATAGTTTACAACATTTTTTTCAAGTAAAAATTTTAAGAAACTTAGTCTCAAAACAAAACAAAAAACCCCCAAAGTCCAGGGCTGGGGATATAGCTGAGTAGCATAGCAACTGCCTGGTAAGCACAAGGTCCTGAGTTCAATTCCTGATACAAAAAAAAAAAAAAAAAAAAAAGCTAAGGTCTGGTGTGTTTGGGGGATTTACGGCTTAAAATATATCTTATATCTGGCAAACAACTAATATTCTCATGAAGCCCAAAGCAGTCTCCCAGGTCCCCTGGTGTACTGGGTACTTCTCAGCACCAATGGTTCTCTTCCTTCTTGCTAGACAATCTAACACACTCAGAAAGACTATTTCCTGTAATAATATTCACAGGAGTGCCTCTACCTGGTTGGGACAGTGGCATGCTCTCTTTTGCCTGTTCTTACAGAATAGCAGGAAACTCCCGACAACCCTGTCCCAGAAGCCAATGTCAAAACTGAATTTTTACTGTCAGTAAATGAATCTCAAAACGTATTTTGGAGATATGATTTTATGACCTCTTGAAATTACTGCAGATGCCCAGGAACACTGTGAAATCAGGGTTTTGTGTTTTAGTATTCAGAACCACAGTAGCATCATATCCTGGAAATTGAGCTCCCACGTATGGTTGAGCTAACACCTAGGAGTGCTGCACTGAACAGGAAGGCTTCTTGTTGAAAATGGAAGCACAGAAAAGCTTTCCACTAAGACCTGGGAATACCCATATGTGCAGGACACCTGATCCAACTAACTGCACAAGAAGGGCAAGGGGTGGATGCCCAATAAATTCCCAGAAACCATCACTGGGAAGAAGGGTGGCAGCAACCAACCACGTACCAGGGACTGTACAGGGATGATTCATATGGCAAATACTTTTTTTTGTTTTGTTTTGTTTTTTGAGACAGGATCTCACTCTATAATTCAGGCTGTTCTTGAACTCATGGCAATCTCTTTGCTTCAGCCTCCCAAGTGCTGAGACTAGAGGTGTACACCATCACACCCAGCACACACAGACTTTTTAATAGAAAGTAGAGCAGCAGTCTATGGTCTACCACCCTGAGTGTTCCCAATCTTGTCTGACCTCAGAAGCAAAGCCTAGTTAGGCCCGGTTAGTACCTGGGTGAGAAAAAGTAGAGCAGAGATGATGGGAACCTTTAAAAAAAAAAAAGATGGGGGGGCAGTTTAACTCAGCAGCATAAGCACCTGCACACAGAAGTTACCCAGAATCAGGGACAGAGATCTACTTTCCTATATTATACTGCTTTGGAACATTTTAAGTAGATATAGAAGGAGCAAGAATGGTAATGATGAACTGGCTTGTGCCTGTCAGCTAACCCTGCCTCTTCTGAGCACAGATAGAGAAGGCAAGGAAGCTTCCAAAGATGCCCTCTTGATTTTTAACCCTCCCTGAGCATAATCTGTAGGATGACATAAACCCAAACTGTTGGACTGAAACTTTTGCAGAGCATCAAGAGCAGAGTTACCTCTGCTACTGACAGTGGAACACCTGAAGAGGATGTATTGTAAAGTGGAAATAAATGGACAGATATGGGGTTTGACAGAAACACAAAAATAAAATCTATCCCAGTGAGGTTTCATCTTTTTTTTAAGTAATCACTTTTATTGGGTGTTAATTCTCAGAATAAGAAAGGATTCAGCAATGATGGAGTTCTCCACTGAGCAGAGCTGGGGAGGGAACGGGCTGTCCTGGTCAGGAGTCCAGAGCGTGCCCTGTGCACTGATCCCTCTTTGGTGGTACCTGCGTCACCACTAAGGTTTGAGTTCCTTGTAGGAGGTTCCCTACTCCAAAAGGCACATAAGCCGCCAGGACCAGGATAAGCCCAGTATCGCTCCCTTTCTTCATGGCAGTGTGCTGCTGTAACACTGGTAGTCATCTTTGAAACATTCCAACGCTGCCTAGAGAGCTAGAATCCCAGATCAATGTCCAGCTTGAAGTTCCCTGACATCCACGAATTTCTTCTTCACTGGTACAACTGGTACCATCTTGTGTTCTTGGTATTCGCCGAGAGAGTAAACTTCATCTTGATCAAGTGTTTATTCTCCCTTTCCTATCTGAACTATACTTGGCATAGTCAAATTGTTACTGGGCTAGGTTCTTTAAAAAAGAATCCCAGCTAATCAGTGAAAAAGGAAGATAACACTAGAAATATCCAATTATCCATGGTTCCTAAAGCTGACCAGATGATGGAGACAGCATTGGAGGGGAATCGCATTGTCCATGCAGGAAGCAGAGCCTGGATTAGCAGCCGCCTTGGTGTTACTCCACCCTCAGCTGCTTCCTGCTTTCCCCACAGATGAACCCACCTGCAGCCTTCTTGCCAGGATCCACTTGCAACCTCCACAGTCTGCCATAAAGAGGCCTGACAAGAACACAGAACTGTTAAAAAGCACTGGGCAAGACGCACTAACAGAAGCTGCTGCAGCTTGGCAGCTCCCCACACATCCCAGCACACAGGGCACATGGCACGTTCGATGCCTGCCCATGGAGCGTTTAACATCCTGCAGTAAACATGCCCACTCACTGAGTGCTAATAATGGTGCTCAGGTTTCTACAAGGATATCCTGGAGTCTAGCTCTCAGGTGAGCTGGATAGTGGGTAGGTCGCCGCCTTCTACCTCCCTGCTTAGAAGGCAGTGACCTAACCCCCTGCTCTGAACAGGCATGCATATATGCATTTATTTATTTGTTTGTTTATTTAATTTTTAAAAACTGGCATTTATGATATGTGGCTTTGTTTTTTATAGCCTACTTACCTTCCTAATTATGTCTTCTTTAAGCTAATATGAAAACTAACTTATAATCTCTTAGTAGCCTGAGTTAGGCGGTAGAGGAGATGGTCCAGGATTACACTTACTTGCTTAAGGAAATTGTCAAGGGACTTAAAATGTGTCACAAGTAATCTGCATGTGACAATTCAGAATCGGTTATGTTTACATTTATAAAACTCATAGGATACTTCTGTTTTTTAGGCTGTTGTGAATGTACACACCTAATGGTTACATGATTTAAGTTACTGAGAAAGAAGATGCTATCTAAATTTGAGGTGGTACTGTTAGTGCACATGGGCTTTTCCCAGGAGCCACATCAACTGTGTGGCAGCTGCTGAAGGCCGACCAGTGGAGAAAGCCAGACTGAAGACACACAGGTCCCAAGGGCTACTGAGAAGAGAAGGTGCTAGCAGCCCAGGCCTCTACCCTAGGAGTGCTGTGTACACTCCACCTTGTCTACACAACCAATGAATGAGTGGTTGCATGCCCTCCTGTTAGTCAGAGTAATGAGAAAACAACTCTCTAGGCCAATAGCAGGGTCATGAGAGCTGAGGGAAAAGAAGGCCAGGGAGAAGGTTAGTTGAAAGTGGATATTCCTGAAGTAAATTCCTTTCTTAGTCACTATAATTTTTTTTTTAAACAAGAAGTAGGATTAGGGAAAGAACATTCTTGATAGAAAAAAAATTTAAAATATGACAAGATAACACAGCCAGCGATTTAGCTCAGTTGCTCAAGTACTTGTCTGGTAAGTGCAAGGTCCTGAGTTTGATTCCTGGTACCAAAAAACAAAAAAGCAAAGTCTATGTAACATGACTGGGAGGAGTCGTTCTAGAAACATCCAGGAATATTTTTCCCCCTTCCACCAACACTGAGACAGAAACTCCAAGGCTTCCTGAAGCAGTCACCACATTTTAAGAAATTCAGACCAATCTTTAAAGCAGCGCTGTGCTCTACAACTCCCTGTGACGATGGACAGACATGCTCTATTTTGGTGTTGTCCAACATGGTGGTTCCAGAGTGCTTGAAATAGGGTCAGTGTGACAGAGGAGCTATGTTTTAAATTTTTTTTTTTTGGTACCGGCGATCGAACTCACGACCTCGCACTTGCAAAGCAGGCACTTACGCCGCTGAGCTAAATCCTCGGCCTTTATGTTTTAAATTTTACTTGATTATAATTACGTTTAAATAGCTAAAGAGCAACTCTAAAACTCTTCCAGAGCTTCTAGGATGTCAACTCTACACTATAAATGTGCATATCTCACACCATACATGCACATGCACACACACACACACACACACACACACACACCACAGCAAGAGTTGCCTTTGTTAAAGTAGAAATTCAATCTGAAACTGGATGCTTTGTATTCACCTAAAATATGTTTCCTGGGTATTTACTTTATTTATCTTATATCACAAGTTCTTTCCTTTACTGCCCTGCCCCATCAAGTCATTCCAACATTCTTCAGCCCCCGAGGCCCCAATGTGGGAAACTCTATTGGCACTAAGAACAATGCAGTGTAGATGGACATCACAGTGCTATGAGCAGTGAGGAGAACTGAGCTCAACAAAGGTAGAAGAATTGCTGGATGTCTCGTGAGTGAGCCAATCTGATAGCAAGGCCTTTGTGGTACGGCTTAGAGTGGTGTCTCAGTTTCCATATTTAGACCCTTCAATGATTCTCAGATCCAGTTGCCAGTTTTATAACAGCAAAGATGTTTTTATCAATTTCATTTTGAAAACTCCATTTATGCTCTGAAAATCTCTAAATTGGGGCCTCTGTAATAATGAAGATTTGGGGTAATTATAATGTCACAGGCAACTGTGCTGACAAAGCAAAACCAATGGGTCTCCTTGCCAGGCCTTTGCTCTCAGTCTGACCAACAGGAGGAGAAAAGAGGCTTTGTCAGGAGCAGATGTGCAGTGGGAGGCCCAGGGAAAGCAGATCTGTTGAATGAAGCAGGTGCCACTTAGACATTCACTTTACTGACTCCAACCACAGCCTCCCCTTCATTTGATATCCTGCTCCTGGCAGGAGGATGGAGAGAGAGCATCACACAAAAAGAAAGCATGTTTATTCTGTTCGGATTACTGCTTCTGCCAGGCCACTACTGCTGGATTCTGCACATTTGCTCTTTATTAAACAAATGGCAGAGCTGGGCTGCTCTGGAAAGTGAATCCTGTATTTACACAGGTAACCTGAGAGCCAGAGGGCCCCAAACCATCCTGGCTGCGATGTGCAAGCTATTAGAGTTAATAACAATGCGCTGACATTCCTTCAACGTCCTAATGGAAGCATACCTAAAAAGAGGAAAGTTCCTTTACTCAAGAACCTTAAAAACTTTATTCTGTAAGAATCTGTCCAGTTATAACCTGGTTCATGTGTGAACACTGACTAATGCCCCTCTTGCATGTTTAATTAAAACCAACTTTTTCATCCATGTGTTGAACAAAAATGATTCCCATTAAACTTGTTCAGCTGGGGCTCTGAATGTGGTACGGTATGCAAAAAAACAAAACACAAAAATCCTTTTGCAAAATTTGCCTTTAATGACAGGCAAGATTCTGTCTTAGTTACAAGAAGCTGGAATTATCTAAACAACTGGAATCCACTTTTGTACAGATTCAGAAAGATCTGGGGACCCCAGGATAAGATAAATGACATAAAGAAGCACACAATTTGGCCTTGCTATAGTACAGATCTTGGTCACTGGTGCCATCTGCTAGATGGCAAGGACCTCCTGAGAACCTCTGCACCAGCCCTGACCCAAGTCCTCTGCTCAGAAAGTCCCTGGTTCATGTTAGTGTTTTGTTCACAAAATGTTACCCCAAGTTGGGAATACCTGCTACATGCCCTGCCAGCTTAAGAGCATATGCTATTTTCCTCTGGAACTCTAAGGAGCCAACAACTAAAGGCATTCGGTCTTTAACACCATACCTAAAAGCTACATGTGAAGGCCTGGTCATGCCTCAGATGTGAGTTCAGACTAGTGACCAAGAGCAAGGGGCCTAAAGTTTCATTGTGCAGACCCTCTGTACCTCCTTCTGTTCTAGTCTTTGAATCTTCAAGTATAGATCCTGTATTAGTATCTCCTGGTATACAAATGATGAGTGCTTGAGCCACAACAGTTTTTAAAATTAAATTTCTTTTGTGTTACTAAGGATTAAACACAGGGACTTTGTAATGAGCTACATCCCCAGTCCTTTTCTAAATTTATTTTGAGACAGGATCTCCCTAAATTGCTAAATTGGCAGGCTGGGCTCAAACTTGCAATCCCCGCTGCCCCGCACCAAAGCCTCCCAGAATGCTGGGATTACAAATACATGCCACCACACCCAGCTTGAACCAGTTCATAAAGACAGAAGGCAGATGACAAATCTTGGACGCTGCAGACTGCAAGAAGAAAGGTGGTTGAAACCCCACTGAGGATAAGAGATCTTCATGAGGCAGTGCTGCTCCTTCTACTTTTCTTTTTCTTTTTTGAGATAGGTGTGACAGGAAGGCCAGCAATTCTAGAAAATCAAATCTCAGTACACTTCACGGATATACTATGCTTCTCAATCTGGGGCTTCCTGAAGATAAGATTCTCTACCTTCTCCACACAAATGAAGGCTCAGTGGCCTACCTTCTAAGAATATGTTCCCAAATGAGTCCTTTAAAGACTGATTTCCTTCCATTCAGTGTTTTGTTTTCTTGTTTGTTTTTGTTTTGTTTTGTTTTTGGTGATACTGAACCCAGGGCCTTTGCACTAAGTCATATCCTCAGGCCTTTTATTATTTTGCTAAATTGCCCAGGCTTGTGATCCTGCCTCAGCCTCCTGGAGTTCTGGGATTACAGGTATACACCACCATGCCTAGATGGTGTAAGTTCTTGAAAATTGTAATGGTAGTAACAGCAATAGTGAAATAGCAGTGGTGGTAGTCAATAGTTAATGCTGCCCCAAAATTAGCGCCACTATTATTTCTCTGGAGAGACTGGAAACTCAGGAAAACTGCCACTTCCTTCTCAGGAAAAGGACTTTAGGAGGTTATTATTAAGAAAATAGGGAAGGACAAGCTTCCAGGACTGAAAATCATCACAGGGCTGTCCTTTCTTCCCTTGGTACCATGAAAAGGGGTTGTGGGTAATGCCTACTGGACATCAAACTGCCCAGCCATCTCATGCCCACAACCCTCTTCCCAGCAGCAGCTGTGCTTCAGCATGTGGTCTGAATTTATCCGTAGAATGACACTCCACCCACCGTAACCCACCAGGTTTGGGATGTCTGATTCTCTTGGGGGCTACAGTAAATCCATTAAAGCACCTGGCCACAGATACCTATAACTATGAAGAGAAGCTCGCACCCTGGAGAGTCTGAGTGGGAGTAAGCAAGTGGCCTGTGTCATGAATAAAATAGACTAGGAAGTGAGTCTAGGTGTCACCACTGTCTCTGTCTTACATTCTTCTGCTTGGGACTCTGCAGTACCTAAAAATAGGCTAGTCCTTCTTGCAGCCTTCTGCCTGGCTGTTTATTGGCTGTAGATTACGGCTATGCTATCTGTCTATGATCCAAGAAGGTCATCAGGAAACAGGCTCACAAAGGGCTCTTGCAGCTGTCCCCTGCGCATGGGGGCACAACTTGCCAGAAGGAGATCATAGTATTTTGGCTATAGCCATTAGGCCAGTACTATCCAAGCTAATGTTAGAAATGATGGCAATGTTCCATGCCTGAACAGCCCACCATAGCAGCCACTGGCTACATGTGCCCATTTAAATTTAAATAAATTATAATTATGATTAAGTAAAAATCCATGCTACATGTAGTTGCTTACCACTTGAAATACGACTGTCTTTAAATTTTAATTCATTTGCATTTACATTCAAATAGCCACATGTAGCAAACAGCTACCATGTAGTTTTAATTAATTAATTTATTTATTTATTTTTAGAGACAGGGTTGCGCTGTTTGGGTTGGCCCCAGTCTGAGTTCAAGCAATCTTTTTGCCTCAGTCTCCTCAGTGGAAATATGGGTGTATACCTCAATACCTCAGCACCTGGCTTGGACAGTGCAGTTTTAGACTGTTGATATCATATATTTATTTGTTTATGTTAAGTTTACCATGATTTTTAAACTTCTAAAGTGAGGAAAAGAAGGCTATTATTCTCTGTATCTTGCAGAATAGTCACCACACCAAGTACCAGTTTAATGTGATGCATAATAAAGCCAGGAGTTTCATCTGTTTTCTACCTTCTTTAGTTCCCAGGTTGCGTAGCTGGCAAGTGCCAAGAAGAGGGAAAAAGGAAGTCCACACTGGTCATGAAAAAGAACACTGGAGATCATGATCTGATTTCTGGTTTCAACAAAGCTTGTAAAATTTGTTCTGCCCATCTCACTGGGGAAGGCAGAACAACAAAAGCACTGCTTGGGACATGCAAGAAGACGGCAATGGCGAAGCCAGGTGCGGTGGCACATGCCTGTAATCCCAGCACTTGGTAGGCTGAGGCAGGAGGATTGTTGTGAGTTTGAGACCAACCTGGGGTACCAAGTGAGCTCAAGGCCAGCATGAACTGCATAGTGAGATCCTGTCTCAAAAAAAAAAAAAAAAAAAGATGGCAATGGTAGCAGTAACAGTAAGAAAAGAAACATGGAGAAAGGAAAACAATGAAGATCCTAAATACATAGTTATGCTTAGTTAGTGCTTGGAGTCAAGCAAAATCAGTGCCAAATGGAAATGATGATTTTCCTGGTGGGACATTTACCAACATGCTTCCCAGAATGCCAACTGTTCATTCTGAGAAAAGAGCTGACTGGCTCACATGGGGAAAAGCCTGTTTGTGAAGGAAGCGTGTCTCCCGGCAGGGTCTTGGGCAGTACCAGCCATGGGCTTGTTCACTGTGCTTCTTCCCATCTCTTTATTCTGGGCCCCAGGGCTCAGCTCTCTTCACGTTGTTTTGTTTTTTAGTGATGTTATTAGGGCACTGCAACTGAGCCCAAGGCCTTCACATAGGGCTATACCCTGGCTCCCTTTTAAAATATTTTTTATTTTTGAGACAGGAGGGCCTCTTTCCCAGAGAGGTTTAACTTGTGATCCTCCTGCCTTAGCCTCCCAGTGTGCTGGGGTTGTAGGCATGCGCCAATATACTTAGCTTCTCCATATCCTATTTTGCATAAGAAGCAATCTTCAGGTCTGTGAGTAGGCCTTCTTCTCCTTCCATTTAAGAAAGGCCTATAAAGGTGGGCGTGGTGGCGCACTGCTGTAATACCAGTATTCAGGAGACTGAGGCAGGAGGAATACCATAAATTTGAGCCTAGCCTGGACTATATAAGTGAGTTAAAAAAAAAAGCGTCTACGTAATGTCTTCCCTCAAGTTAACTGAAATGCCTCTGACCTAGCCTCATTTGAAAAACGATTTTTTTTGTTTGTTTTTTTGAAACAGAGTCCTGCTATGTAGTTCAGGCTGGCCTTCAACTCACTACATAACCGAGACTGTCCTCAAACTCTAAGCGATCCTCCTACCTCTCAAGTGCTGGGACTATAGGCATGCACTATCATGCCTGGCTCCCTATTCTCATTTTTACAGCTGCTACCTCTGGAGTATAAATCCTTCAGCTACAAAAGTAAGCAGATGGAGCTATCTGAAAGGTGGGAAAACAGGGCCTACAACAGTACTGTGAACTCCTATGCTGCTACTATGAAGAACAATGGACTAGGACTGACATTGACAGCTAATGAGAATTTCCTGTTTACAGTGCTTCTATGTGTCTGATACTATGCTAAGCCCTTGACTGGAATCATCTTGTTCAGTGCTCCTCAAACCCTATGAGTACAGACTATCATTATTCTAATTTTATAGCTAAGGCTTAGCGAGGTTAATTCTAGAGGTCATTAAGAGGTGCAGTGGGAGGAGCATCAAGCTCCTGCAGGCCCATCTATCTCCCTCACCCTTCCCCCTCCCTCCTCCTCTCAAGGCAAGAGAAAAGCCAGCCACATCAAGCATAGTTGAGATCGAATTCAGCTGGAGAAACACATACTGTTTAAAGCTTTTAATAAGGCCAAAGACAAACAAGGATACGAAAAGAAGACATTCATGTTAAAAGACAGGGCACTGTTTTCCTAAGGGATTTTTTAGATTGATACTTTGATTTGGCAGTGGGGTGAGCATTACAGCAAGACTCAGTGGGGTCTCTCTGTCTGTCTGTCTGTCTGTCTGACTGTCTCTCTCTTGGTTGTGGGAAATTTCACGTTGAAGAATCCTAACTCTCGGCGGGGCTGGGCCTTAACAAAGAAAGACCTGCAGCCCTGAAAATAAATGAGAAGAGCTGCTCCTTCTGTAAGTGTAGTGTTAATGCCTCATCATTGGCTTTAATTTTTAAATAGCCCTGCAGTCCATTTCCCTTCATCCAGGGCTCAAGGTCAGAAGGTTGAGACTCCAGATCTTAGCTACAACAGCATAGGTAGTGCCACTAAGAAACTCTTGAGTATAAGAAAGATGAAAATAAGGTCCAAGACAGTGGAATGTCCACTCCTCCAGAACATTTTGGAATTCTGAATGATCATTTTTCCTCTAAATATAAAGAAGAACCTTTCACTAACTGCTAATATCACAATGTTAACAAATTTTAGTACCAAGAACAAGGCAAACATAAATGGAAATAGAAGTGTTCCCCACAAGATTTTACACACTCTATTTAAGAATTTTGCGTATGATGATATTTCAAATAAGTATAGAAAGGATAGATTTCAAGCTTTTTAAAGAAAATACATGATGTTTAGAAAACTGGGCTATGTAAAAGGGAAAATAATCTAAAGTTTTATATAATCTATACATTAAAATAAATTTCAGATATTTTACAATATTCAAAATAAAAAGACCATGTTAAAATTGGAAGAAAACAGTTAATCTAATTTTGAGGACAGAAGATATCCATTGAACATAAAAATGACAGACAAACAATGAGGGAAATAAAAATAAACTGAGGAAAACTATTTATAACATGCAAAATAAAGGGGTTATATCCTTAATACATGAAAAAGTTTTCTATAATAAGGAGAAAGAAAAAGACTCCAACAAAAAAGATTAAAAAAAGTTGGCAAATATTGAAACACAAATGCAAATAAAACCATGGAGGGAAAATCTATTATTAACATAGAATGCAAATGAAGCACAATACAACTTATTGTCTACCCACAAATAGGCAAAAATACTATAATTATGCTAATATCTAGTGCTGGTGAGAGTTAAAGAAGTAGGTTCTCGGGCTGGGGATTTAGCTCAGCGGCATAAACACTTGCCTGGCAACCATGAGGTCGTGCGTTCAATCCCTGGTTTAAAAAAAAAAAAAAAACAACAACAAGGATTCTCAACAGCATTGGGGGAATATAATAAGCAAGCATGGCTGAGGCAGAGAGCAAATAAAGCTATGGCAAGACTGTACTAAGACAGCGTTGTCTTTATTCAAAAAAATTTCATTCCTTTGTTTGTTTGTTTGTTTATTTATTTGAGACAGGGTCTTGCTATGTAGTTCAGGTTGGCCATGAACTCATTATATAGCCCATGAGTTAGACACCAGCCTCTACAAGCATGGAACTACAAGCATGTACCACCACATCCAGTGTTACCTTTATGATAAAAAATATTAGTAACATAAATAACAACAAGAGATTGACTAGTTATGGGAATATGAAATATTAGCAAGCATTATAAAATGAGCTTTTCAAAAAATACATGACACAAAAATGGTTAAGGTATTTCAAAGCAAATTACCTAATCACTACTGATGACATGTTTCTACTTAGGCTAAAAAAATTCTTGGGGGCTGTGAGTCCTGGAAGCACAGGGAACCTATAAGCCCAGCAGAGAAGTAGTAGAGACAAAGGAAATAAAGAGGCTAAGGTGGGTGACCTCTTATGGTGTGTTAGGAGGAGAAAAGTATGGAGGTCATCATGTCTGGTTTTGTTTTTCTGAAACAGTCTCACTATGTAGTTTAGGCTGGCCTTGAACTCACTATGCAACTCAGATTGGCTCCAAACTCACAGTGATCTTCCTGTCTCAGCCTCCCGAGTGTTAGGATTTCAGGCATACATAACCATGCCCAGCAAAGGTAAGCATTTTTTTAGAGATGAAGTACAGAAAGAACTCTTTCAGTGATCTTTCCCAGCCTCCATCTCAACAAAATTCTACCTCCATCTCAACGAAAAGGCATCTGTGAAAATCTTTGAACTGAACCAAACTAAGCCATGAAACCCCATCTTAGGGTACCAAAGATTCATTTATATCTACTGAAAACGACTGAAAACACAAACAAAATAAATGCTAGTGCTTCAGTAGTTCCTGTTGTGGTACATGGGGGAAAGTCAGTGTCAGATCAAAGGATTTGCCTTTAGGTTACCTGGTGACAAGCGCATTGTTTTTGTCAGGTCTGACAAAAACCCAGCAAGCAAACCTCTGCACACACACGTCATTCTCTTAACAGTACCCTACAGGATGCCATTTAAAACCGTGCTGCCCTAGCCACCACACCACCACCGGTTACTGTGACCGCTCCAGCCCCACATGCAGTTGTGCCCCTTCGCAGAGTATGATTAAATAACAATGCATAGTGTTCATTTCCAAGTTAGTTCTATGCCTACAATTAGGACCTTATCCTGCCATCAGCTTATTCTTCTTGGCAAGAAGCCATTTCTGATTTAAAAAAACCAAAAACCAAAAAACAGAAACAAATTTGGTTTACTGGCAAAAAAAATGTTTGTCATTACATAAGCGATGACCATGGGCAGCAGGATACTACCTGAAAGAGTGATGAAAAGAGAAACCCTTACATTCTAGCCAGATTGACCAAATTAGCTGGTTAAGTGGGAAAATCCAGACTAGTCCCAGAGTAAATCCTGTAGCCCCATGGGTGAAAAGGTTTCGGGACAGAAGGAAAATCAGTGTTATCTGGATCATCTCCCAAAATTAGCTTTATTCTCTGGCTTCCCAAGAGGAGATAAGATGATTGGACTTGGTGTAAAGTTGCTAGGATGACAGACACAAGACAACAATCTGCTCTGATGCAGAAGCTACTCAGAAAGGGGAAGTTTAACTCCTAAGGCCTGAGTTCAGCAAGTATAGGGAAGCACAGACTTTTGTTTTTGAGATGGTGCCTTGTTAGGCTGATCTTACATTTGTGGGTTCAATGACCTTCCAACCTCAGCTTTCCAAGTAGCTGGGACTACAGGCATGTACCACCATGCTCAGTTGGAACTATGGACTTTTAGGATGTAGACCAAAATTTTCTCTTATCACAAATGCAGCCAACAGTATGAAATCCAGCACTAACTGGTTCAGAAACTACTTAAAAAGAGGTAGCTCCCAGTAATCAACAGTAGCAGGTATGGTTCAACTTCACTGTATGGCTGAATAGGTCTACTTGTTGGATACCCAGATGATCCTTAAACTTATCTATAAATATATACATTTGAAAAGGTGAGGCTGGGAGGAGCCAGAACTATAAAGCATCTGCTCTCACCTGAACAGGTGCTTGATTAGAATGGGTAACAAAGTTTCCTTCCAAACCCAGAAAAAGAACTATTTTTAGCAGTTGCATTGGAGTAACAGCAATCAAACTTCAAAAGAATGTCACATAGCTAGATATTCTACCTTCTGTTCAGGGTAGATTAGGACTCAGATGAGGAATGGAAACAGAAATAGGGGTAGGAGTCTAGTCACAGTGGGAAGTATTCTTTAATTAAGTCTATAGCCCATTTCATCCTGAACATAAATAGCTGGAAGATGTCTTTATCCTACAGCATTCTGGCTAAGATAGCTCCATTTCCATTTAGTTTTAGTTTTTTTTGGCCAGGTCTTGGCTATGTAGCTCAGGCTGGCCTTGAATTTGAACTAGTGGTGATCTTTCTGCTTAAGTCTCCAACGGTGCTAGGGTTTCAGGCGTGCCTGGCTACCCTGTTTATCTCTATTTAGTTAGTTCCTAAGAAAGCCCCTACGTAGTCCCAAAGAAAAAGCAGTAGTTGTAGTGTTGGTCTTTTCTTTTCTATTCTCAATCTTTCTCCTTTTTTTTTTTTTGGCTTTTTTAAAAAAGAAAATGATCCTCAGAAGTCATAATCACTCTGCATTTCCTTTTTTTTTTTTTT
>PVJX010009663.1:0-19376 GCA_004027295.1 Dolichotis patagonum | reverse complement strand
GCAGCCCAATTCTTGGCCACTGACTCCAAGAGCCTGCTGAAGTGGATCCAAAGAGCTGGGTTGGAGTTGTAAGTTTTTGCCAACATATTTCTATGAACTTTATCCCTTTTGTTTATCGGGATATTCACCAATATCCAGGAAGTCAAAGAGCTGGGAAAGAAGGGCAGGGTGGTGGCATGTTACTGGCTAAATCCAGATGTCCTCAGTGAGGCCACATACAACAGGAAGCAGAGCCCACAGGACCTAACAGAAAAGCACCTTTATCACAGCCTGCTGCCTGACCCTGGGGACAGGTATGTGGTGGTGCCTTTCTGGAGGGAGTCCAAACCTTCCACCCCCCAACAGGACAGTCTCTGCTGCAGCCACAGGCGCTGATTACCCTGCCTTACAGGGGGGTAAAGGACAAAATGTGCCCTGCAGCAAAGTCTGAAGTACCTCTTGGCAAGTCTTGTCACAGAAAAATGACCACTTTCTAAAGACATCTCCAGTTAGGTAGCCATTAGTATGGCATTTTCCTTCAGGAAACCTCAAGTCTCCTTCTAGTGAAAGGAATTAGAGGCCCCTAGAATTTTCCGAGGCATCAAATGCTAACCATGAAGAAAGATTCCAACCAGGGTCAACTTCTTTCTGAAGGGTTTGTTGCCAGCCAAGCCAGGAAGATTTAAGTGGAAACAGGGAAGAAATTCAATAAAATATTTATGCTCTCTTACCATTAGCATCTTGGACTCCCGTAAGTGCTCCGACAGCTGCTGCGGTTTCCCCAGACAGGACGATCTGTCCCCCTCCTTGTAAGGTGGCTTCAGCCAGGGTGGCGACAGCATGGGCAGCAGCTTCACTGTGGGTACAGGGATAGGAGACAGGGATATGCAAGATGAATAAAGGTATAGTGCTGTAGCAAAGAAAACTCTTTCCTTGGATCTCTTTACTGGCTCCATGGTTGCAAACCTACAGGCAAATACTTCATAGCAGTGCTAACAAACAGAGTTGGAAGTAATGTAAAAATAATAACAATAAACAGGCAGAAAAATTGTAGGCCTTAAATATTTATGAAGCGAATATAAAACTTTCTTTAAACCTAGGTAATAAGTGTTTGACGACAGAAGGCATTCATATCAGTCTCTCATTATCAATATCAGTATCAACTGAGTGCTTGCAAGCCACAGTGGAAGCTCTGATCTATATTCACAATGCAAAGCACTGTGGTTGTCAATCACAAGGTTTTCTTTTCTGTTTTCCCATAAAGATAACATAAAGCAGACCATCGGAAACTGTCCTTTTTTTTTTTTTTTCTGAAAAAGTCAGGTTTTAATTAAAAAAAATATATATATACACAAAATGACTTCTGATTCATTTTCAGCTCCCGGAGACTGTCCTTTTAAGTCAAGGATGGACGATAATATGAGGAATCAGCAACCTGGATTTGCTACTCAATTAAAACTAAATGATAACAATTTAGTTTATATTCATTCTCTCCAAATACAAAGTAATAGCTGACAAATCTCTTCAAAAGTCCAACTCTTCCTGTATATGCAGGCAGGGCTAAAAATGAAGGCTTATCATTTAAAATCATCACTATAAACCTAAATTTCTGGTTTCTACAAATACAGTAAAATAATAAACCTCACTTCATTGGAAAGCAAACGTTGTGTAGAATAATAAGACATTAACCATCTGTTTAGAGGAAAACATTCTAGCATTGTGTCTCATTTTTTCTTTTCCTTGTTATGTATTTTTGTAGTGTGCATAAATACTCATTTTTCTTGATTCTGTGACGCTGCAAATTAGAGTAAGTCCCTAACTTAGGAACATTCAAGTTGTGAACTTTCACAGATAATGAATGAATGGACCTCAAATTATGAGCATTCACAGATACGAACAAATCATGGCAGTAGTTCAGTGTCTGCTGGACATTGTCACAGTTGTGCTGCTGTGTGCTTACTGTACAGTGCGATAGTGTACAGCAGTACTACAGTGCTCAATCAAAGCCCAGGATGTCCAGAAGCAAGAGGAAAAGCAGTGGTGATGTGGAGGGGACTGCTGGGAAGTACAAAGCAATAATCATGGAAATAAAAGTGAAAATATAGTGTAAGATTCACTTCGCTGGACTTTTTTTTTTTTTCTTTTTGTCTTTTTGAGACAGGGTCTCACTATGCAGCTCAGGCTGGTCTTGGGCTCACTTTGTAGCCCTAGCAGGTCTTGAACTTGCAACAATCCTCCTGCCTCAGTCTCCCGAATGCTGGGAGTACAGGAGTGTGCCACCACATCCAGCCATTGGACTTCTGAATGAAATCAATTTAAAGTTCTCCTGGAATGGAACTTGTTCGTAAGTCAGAGGTTTTCTTTTAAGAGTTTCATAGTGTTAGATTTTACATTAGGTCTTTGGTCTATTTTGAATTTAATGTTTGTACATGTTGTTAGGTAAGAGTTCAATCTTTTGCGTGTGGATATTCCACTTCCTCTAATGCATGGTTTTGGAACCACCATCATCAGTCATTTAACTATATGAGAAAGTTTATTTCTAGGCTTTCTATTCTGTTTGACTGGTCTATAAGACTGTCTTTAGGCCAGTATACTGTTTTGATTATTGTAACTTTGTAATAGGTACTGAAATCAGAAATGAGAGTTCTTCAGTTTTGTTCTTTTTCAAGATTATTTTGGCTATCTGCAGCCCACTGATATTCCAAATGGATTTTAGGATTGGTTTCTCCGTTTCTACAAACAATAAAGGAATTATACTGAATCTTTTTAGCAGTTTTGACATCCTAACAATATTAATGTATTTACACTCATGCAGCTTCTAATTACTATCTACTGTTATCCTTTGTGTACATACGTCCTTTTTTTTTTTTTTGCCTTGGTAATGGAGATTGAATACAAGGCTTTGGCACTGAGCTATATTCCTACTCTTTTTTATTCTGAGGTAGGGTCTTGTTAAGTTACTAAGTTGCCCAGGCTGAGCTTCAATTTGTGATTCTCTGGTCTCAGTTTTTCAGAGCACTGGGATTATATGCATGTGTCAGGCCTGATGCATGTAGTTTTTATAGACTTTCCCCCCCCACACTTAACATATTTTCTCATGTAAATAGCCTGATATCTATTCAACACAATAAATGAAAAATTACTGATCTTTTCCCCTTCTGCTTTGTCTGTACTGTACTGGGGATGGAATCCAACAGGTGCTGGGCAACATCCCCAATCCTTTTTATTTTATAATTTGAGGCAGGGTCTCTATAAATTGTCTAGATTGGTTTTAAACTTGTGACTTTCCTGCCTCAGCTTCTGGAGCAGATAGGAGTACAGGCATGGACCACTATAGCCAATTGATCTTTTCATTTGTTAAAGTTGGCTACCTAAGGCAATGCTTTTAAACAAAATGTATAGGGTTTTTTTTTTACTCTTTTCAAGGTCATGATTATTTCAAATCTACTTGTTTCCTTTATTTAAAAAAATACTGGAATATAGTTGAACAAAAAGCTGAGCAAAGTCATAGATTTGACATGCAGCCAGATAAAAGCTAGGCTTGTTCTCTCTGCTGAGATGTTCTTGCCTGCTACTCATAATGGGCACTCAGAGCCAGCAGGAAGTCCTGATCTAGAATTACTATAAAGACTATGCTTCATATTTTTTGTGATAGAATTTAAGTGTAAAGTGCTTTCTAAGTATTTAATAGAGACAAAGTAACAAATACCATATTTAGCACCTAAGTCCTTAACTTTAATTATTTTTCTAAGAAACTTGTATCATAAATAATATTACCAACCAATTTTACAGTGCTTAGCTATTATGAATTGACAATATTTCTAGTCTAACTGAGACTTCATGGAAAAGAGAAAAGCCCAGACCTAGGACAACATGCTTGCAGTTTCCTGGGCAAGGCAGACAAGGGCAGCTGTAAGGCCCTGACTTGGAGTACCTGTACCTGGTCATGCCCACTGATCTATCAAGCTCTAAATATCTGTAAGTTATTTCCTTTAATATCTATGGTATGGGTGAAGAAAAATGAAAACCAGCAACAACCTAAAACAGTCTGGGATACCCAGGGATACGGGGCCTGATGGGAGCACAAAGCTGACAGGTAGGTGAGGTTTTTTGGTGGGGTCAGTAAAGGCTTTCACACTGAACTACACTGAACCCAGTATTTTATCATTTTTTTTATTTTGAGACAAGATCTCACTAAGTTACCCAGGGTAGGCTCAAACTTGCAATTCTCCTGCCTTAGCTTCTTAAAGTGCTGGGATTTCAGACACACAATGTGTGTTCTACGGTATGCCACAAACACAATGAACAGAGATTTAAATGTTCTTGATTTATTACTATATAGTTTTTAGACAAAAGTCATTTCCAAACTACAGCTATATTGCGCATATTCAAGGACTGAATTTGCAGGAGGACCTGTTTAAGTGGGATTACAAATCTCTGACTGTATAACTGAACAACTAAAACTTTGAAGCCAGGCATAGTAGCATATGACTGTGATCCCAGCACTCTGGAAGGCTGAGGCAGAAAGAACACAAGTTCAAGCCGAGAGCCTGGGCAACTTAATGAGATCCTCTCAAAAAAGGGAGAGGCAAGGCTGGAGATGTAGCCCAGTATAAAGGCCCTAGGTTCATTCCTCATTACTGTCAAAACTCCCAGAGGAAACCAAGCGAAACTTCAAATTCATCACTGTATGGCAACAAATAAATAATGGTATTAGTTCCTTTCCTCTCTGGTTGTTTGGGCTAAATAGCTTTTTTAAAAAGCTGTGATTCTGTTCAATTGTTCACCTTGATTTCTTCTCTATTTCCTTCTTAAAATGCTCATTTACACTATTTTGAAAATTAAAATTAACCTCCTTTTCAGCCCTTTGAGGTGTCCCAAAGCCAGGGAAGGCTAAGACCATGGAGTCCCAGTCCTTGTTCTGATTTGCTGCCTGAAACTCTGTAAGAGCACAGTTGAAAAACAGGTTTGTCCTGCATCTGTCCTGATCACCTTCCTAAGGGCTTCAGGAGTCCCTTTGCCTTCTTAGCCCTCACCTGCCGTCACATAGAGCTGGCCTCACCCTTCTGGTCCTGCCCACATCTGCTGTTTACAGTGCAGCAGAAGTGCAGGTGGTCACTAGAGAGCCATGCTTGTTCCAGCTGCACCTGAAATAGAGAAGGCTGGCAGGTAGCAGGCTACAAAAATCACTTTGTTACCATGGGAACAAAGACTAGATTTCTCTGTGTATTTTTACTAAGATGACTTCAAAAAAGGAACTCAACAGCAAGGCTGTAAGGGCAGAGGGTAAAAGGGTCTACTGTGACTCATCCACAGGGAAGCTGTCACCAAAGGCTTGCCTTGAGCCCAGCCCACCTGATTGAGACATTACTGTGGGTGATGACTTCTCTAGTCCAGTCTCAGCTGCTGGGTTTGGCTCTTCAACATGGGCAGAAGCAGTGACACACAGCTCCCTCACGACTCACTGTGACATTGGACAATTTGATTGCAAACAGATTTCAACATCTCTTTACCCCTCCTTCACCCACAGTAAAACATATTCTCTTTCC
Source organism: Dolichotis patagonum (assembly GCA_004027295.1). Classification (NCBI taxonomy): domain Eukaryota; kingdom Metazoa; phylum Chordata; class Mammalia; order Rodentia; family Caviidae; genus Dolichotis; species Dolichotis patagonum. Next base: position 13,848 of record PVJX010009663.1, on the reverse strand, counting down.
TTCAGAGTAAACACTGTGGCCACCTCAGCTGCATCTGAGTTTGTTAACAAGCCCTCAGGGAATACCATTACCCTTGCTGCTGGTCCTCACAGCAAAGGAAGTCAGAATGGGCCTCAGATTTTCCACTATGTACATGGCTCCCGGGGACACTCACACCTCACTGGAACATCCAGGGTGCTGACTGGAAGGCTCAAGGTTTGCTGGTTTTTAATGATGGTCTGTTAGACCCAAAGTGACAGTCCCAGAGGTCCCAGACTATGAAGAGAGGGAAGTTTTCACTTGAACCATCGTTTCAGGAAGTTTATCTGGATGTTTCCTCTCAAAGAAACGAGCAAGACTGAGCCAATACATGATAAACTGAGTAAGACTTTTATGTTACCAAAAAATGACATGGTTCAACAGTGAGACCAAGTTTCAATTCCAGGTCACTCAGGAACTGAGGTAACTCAGAGAACAAGGATGCTGGTGTGTGTTTCAGTCTTCTATTGATGATCAACCACAAAATTCTGGCTACTATAGCCTGCAAACTCAGTTACTTTATCTCCATTCTTATATTTGTTTCCAAGCCTTTAAAATGAGGCATCCCTGAACTGCCTCATTCTAGCTGGCACTTTTCAATATAATCAACTGTGAATAGACACATCTTGAAATATAACCTAAATGACAATAGCAATAATTCCTTAAGTGCTAAATAGGAGCTGGATACCACATGAGGGTTTTATAGTCACCATTGCATTGAATCTTTGGGTGATGAGTGTTAGTCTTATAATAACAAGAAAGAAACCTAGGCTCAGGGGCTAAGTTTTCTAAAACCAAAAGGCAAGTGGTAGAGCTGGGATTCAAAGAGAATTTATGTGACCTTGGAAACCTTCTCAACTCCTACTCTGTACAGCCTCATACAGTATGCTGTTTGCACATAAACCCATCAATGCTTTTCACCTACACCAACCAATATAAACTGCAGTTGGTTGTTATATTCTGGGGGAGGTGATTTCCCTCTCTCAACTTGTACAGTGTTCATAATCTGCACTATACAATTCAGTAGGGAATTACACTCTCATATTGTTTGACGGGTGTTTTACTGAAATCAGTCTCCCCACTACGAGCATGATTTCTCCAGCAGCAGTGATTATGTGCTGAAACACTCTCCCAAGCTTTCCTGTATCACAGAGTTCAGTGACTAACTCTGAACAGGCATAATAACAGCAGCCCTTACTGCACGTCAAGCGCTGGTCAAAGTGTCTCACATGTAGGGACCTTTCCAGATCTTACAACACCCTGGCAAGGCAGGTACAGTTATTGCGCCCATTTTACAGATAAGGAAAGTGTGGGTATTGAGACTTCAAATAAACTGCCCGAGGTCAATCAGTTAGTAAGTGACAGGGCTGGGCTTCAAGCTTAGAAAGCCTGGCTCCAATGTCCACCCTCAACCATAATCAAAATGCCTGGATCATTTGAAAATAAAATTGTGTCAGAAAGAATGAGATGGGGATAATCTTTCCTATCAACAAGTGATATAAAAAATTTAGAAGAGAACAATACAAGTCCATTTTGGAAACTACCCCCAATAGGGTATCCCCTTCTGCAGCTCACTCTCTAAACAATCCTGCAGAAAAAAAGTTCAATTTTTCTCGCAAATGCTTACTATAAACCAACCTACACTATCTTACAGGTGGAGAGTATTAGTTCCAACTGCCACTGGACAGGCCGAGGGGCAGCACCTCTCTGCAAGTGAGACCCAAGACCCTCATCTGCCCTGCCCCTGCCTCCACCTGTTGAGCGCCATGGTGACGGTGGCTCCCTGCTGCATCTCCTGAGAAGCTGCCACTGCGGCCTCTGCCAAGGATGCCACTGCCTGGGTGGCCTCTGATGCCTGCGTTGTCTGGATGGTCATCTCACCTCCCTGTAATGTAGCCCAGTTTTGTTCCACCTGAAGTAGAAAGGACAAGACAGTCAAAACTCAGAGCCATAAGAGTTATGCATTTTTGAGGGGAGGGGGTTCCCGGGGATTGAACTCATGACAGCACGCTTGCCAGGCAGGTGCTTATGCTGCTGCACTAAATCCCCAGCCTGAGAGTTATGATCTTAAAAATAGTAATCTTTATAATTAATTGCCATGCTTTTAGCCAAATAAATACACACTTTTAAATCAACATGACCTGTGGTTCACAGACAGCATTTTTAGTATGCTACCATTTATGTAAAAAAGGATAATAGTAGAATCTATATTTGAATTTGCTTATATTTGAATAAAGGAAATTCTGGGAGCCACACCCACACAAATCCACTGAAAATATTTCCTTGGAGTTGGATGGGAGACAGAAAGTAAACTTTCAACTGTATACTTTTAATGTATTACTGATTAAAAATTAAGGTTATGGGCCAGAGATTTAGCTCAGTGGCTCAAGCGCTTGCCTGGCAAATGCAATGTCATGAAATCAATCCTTGGTACAGAAAAAAAAGGTTAAATTTTTAATAGACAATATATATAACTGTGCCTTTGCGGCAAAAATAGGTATGTGAAGTACTGTATGTGTTAATTAGCTTGATTTAGCCACTCCACAATGTTTACATATTTCAAAACACTGTTATACATGATAAATTAAACTTTACCAGTACTCTACACTCTGCCCAAAGGGTCTACTGTTATCCATTTTCTTGTATTTGCAGAGTTATTTTCTCTATATATGCAAACGCATTCATACACACGCACATGCCCTATTTTCCACTTTCTATTCCTTCCAATTTAACAATAAAAATGTTAGCAAAATCTACATATTTTTTATACTTTGCTCCCACCCACAAACAATGCACCTCTGAAATGATTCCACTTTAGAATACAGAAAACTGTTTCATTCATTCCTGATCCCTAATAATCGCTACAGAGTATTGCATTATACAGAAACACCATCACTGACTTACTAGCCATTTTTAATGGGCACTCAGGTACTTTTTGGTCTTTTGCTATTCCCAGCAACACTGTGTGGAATATCTTTACATACCATTTTGTACAGCATATGTAAATCTACCTATTTGTGGTATATATTGCTAAAGGTAAAACTGTAAATCAGTTATTTTATATTTTGATTTTTGATGGAAACTGCCAAATTTAGCAATTTTCTTCCCCTCCAGGGCAGGGTTGTAAAACCAGAGACTTACAAATATTGGGCAGGAGCTCCACAACTGAGCATCTCCAGCCCAACAAATATAAATATAAACATAAATATTTTTAGATGGTGTTAGGGATTGAACCCAGAGGTGTATGTTTTATATATACATAGGGTGTGTGTGTGTGTGTAGCAAAAAATGCTTTTTTTTTAGTGGGTGAGGAATTATGAAGAAATCAAAATAAAAATCTAAACTTTCTAGTAATAAGAGTAAATGAGAAGCCAGCTTTGTCATAGCTAGCATAGCGTTTTTCAACCTTGAGGCCATTAACAGTTTGGGCCTGACCACTATTGTGGGGTGCTGTCCTCTATATCACAGAGTATCTATTAGATATCATGGCACTTCTGTAAGTATGATAATCAAAAATACCTCCATATATTCCACCAGGTGTAATGCTGCATGCCTGTAGTCCCAGAACTCAGGAGGCTGAGACAGGAAGATGGCTGAGAGTTTGAGGCCAGCCTTGGGCTACACTGTGATTTAAACACCAGCCTAAACTTCATAGTGAGACCCTGTCTCAAAAATCAAAAAACATACAAAAAACCAAAAATATCTCTAGATATTGACAAATGCTCTTTTTGGCCCTCGGTTGAGAAACACTGACTTTTAGCACAATTCCTTGCAGGGAGATTTCTCACTTCTAGATACCCATATCTAGCTACTTCAACCCACTTTGCTCAGTGACCATTGCCTGATTAATTATTGCCACTCAAAAACAAAATATGGTGGGGCGGTGTGGGCAGTTTTTACTCAGATGTATGGAGATAATAAATGTGCTTGGATCTGATACCTTTTTCTGGCCCTTAGGATGTTAATGGTGCTTTCTGGGGCTCTACTATCCCTGCCTCACAATGCCAGGCCCAGTGAGTGCTTATCTTGCACCTGCCTACTACTATGTCCAAAAGAAAGTGCCAAGAGTTCCCAGAGAGATGTTTAAAATACCTCTTGCTTTGGTTCTGTTATCATCCTAAGATTATGATAATGCTTCTCAGAATGTTTCTCAAAAGCCTTTGCAGAGAATGAGACATTATTTTGAGCTCCCTTAGTACATGCCTTGGGTTTTTCTAAGAATAGGACAGTGCCAGCAAGTTTTCATGGTCCATTGCTACAGGCAGAGGTTCTGAGAGCTACAGTGATCTGTCTACTCGGAACTTCCTATATATTGGATTCCCAAGGTATGAGCTCACTTCTCCAATAAGCTTTGTTGCCAACAATGCCACTTTGGACAGCAAGCTACACTATCAATTTTTGGATGGCCAGTGATTCCACTCAAAACAAAAAACGAAGGAGTAGAATCACCATGAGTTCTAGGCCAGCTCAAAGCCAGCCTGTGAGCTCAAAGCCAGCCTGACCTTGTCTCAAAAAAACAGAAACAAAAACCGAAAACCAAAACCAGAAACAGCTGCTGAAGCTGGCAGCACCATCACATACTGCCACTGGGCATTCTTCCTCTTTCCTGACCCAGCCTCCCTTGTAGCAGTCACACTATTGCTCTCTCCTGAGCTTGCTTGGCCCAGGGCAATTCCCAAGTCCCCATACTCCAGTGGTAAGAATTTAGCATAGGTACATTTCACCAGAAATGCAGTTGAAACTGAAATTATATGGCATACCATTAATGGAGATGATGGTAGACGGTGGAAGAAAACTGGAAGAAACAGGAATGGAAATACAGCAGGTGACAGATAAACTAGATTCAGTTCTTTCATCCGTCTGGCATTTCCTATCCTGGAATCTCAGCATCTTGGTTGTGTTGCTTGAGCTCCTGTTGCTTTTAGTTCCTATCTGATGGGAGCTAGTATGTGGTTACCTATGTCGCCATGTTCCAAAAAAGGAGCCACAGGGGCAGAGGTAGTAGTTGCAGACATCCATTAAATTCTCAGTATTTCTCAGGGAGTCACAGAGACCCTTCAAATTAGAGAGAACACTGGGGCCATTTCATGCTTTGTAATTCAGTGCATGGAATTTGCCTCTGCCTTAGATAGAACACAGCTCCCGTCCCTGAACCTTTTGCTTTGCTAGCTATTCTTATCCCCTGAGTTTAGTGCTACTCCCTCTAGGAAGTGTTCCCTGAGACAACACCACTTCCATATAGTCCAAGACTGGGGCCTCTCTTCTCTGGGTCCCACAGTGCCCAGGGCTTGCTGCTAGATCCTTAGCTTACTGCCATGCTTCTCTGTGAGGTTTCTTTCCCCACTACTTGCCTGTGTGGTCCTCCTAAGCAAGCCAGACTTTACTGTCCTGTGTCTAAGTATTTATAGTGCCACAGTGTTTGCTACATGGATGGAACGTATTTCTTTATTTACATTTTCCTATTTGTTATACAGTATGTGCATTCCAACATTAAAATTCATAGTCCACAGTCACCAAAATCTGACTAGTAGAAACTTAGTGGGCTTGGGGTACCACAAGTGTTTGCTACATGGATAGAATATATTTCTTTATTTACATTTTCCTATTTGTTATTTAGCCTATATATATTTCAACTAAACTGATACTCATTTAAAAAAAACTACCACCAGGGATGTAGCTCAGCAGCACAGCACCTGCCCGGCAAGCGTGAGGCCCTTAGTTGAATCTCTGGTACCAAAAGATAAATAAGATAAAATAAAATAAAATAAAATAAAATAAAATAAAATAAAATAAAATAAAATAAAATAAAATAAAATAAAATAAAATAAAATAAAATAACCCACCAATTTGACTCGTGCTATTTCAAAACTGTTGCATATGTGATAGTTCTGATAAAGGTTTTTGTCTCCAGTTTGGTATTTTATTTCTTCCAGGAAAATCACATAGCATTATCATCAGTTATTATTCTATTTTGGTTTTTCTGGCACTCAATGCACTTAATATCACCTCGTAGTCCTATCAGATGACAGAATAAGTTTTCATATTATTTGCTCTTAACAATGTCATAAAAATTAAAACTAATGAGTGAATTCATTAATTACTTTTGCCTTGCTGCCCATACTGATCTTGAACTTGTAAGCTCAAGTGATCCTCCCTCCTTAATACCACAGACAGCCAAGATACATTTTAAAGTTAACATACACAGATTATTCCATATTTTTAAAAAACATCTTTCATCGTTTAATTCTAAATGTCTATGTAATTTGTACTTGTCCCTGATTAACTTTAAATTGCTTAAGATTGCAGATGTTTTTTCTTTATAATTTAGATTACTGCATACCAGGCCCTCACATGATCCTTCTCATAGAAAAGGGTTAGATAGATAATATGGTTTCTCTTTTTTTCTTTTTTCAGTACTAGGAATTGAATTCAGGATCTTGCACTTGCCAGGCAGGAGCTTATGCCACTGAGCTATATCCCCAGCCCAATAATCTGTTTTCTAGTGTATTATACAAAATGTTATATTGCAAATGTAAAACACTAAGTTTCTACTAGTTGGATTTTGGTGACAGTGGTCCATGAATTTTAATATTAGAATGTACGTACAAGGCCTAATTCCCTAAACTGTCATGGTGTAATGTTGAAAAGGTTTAAATAAGATAATGCTACCCACATAAAGCCTATGTCTTCATCTTCTAGAGTCTCAGTTCTCCATCACTCATTCATCTAGGGATTTAAGTAGGTGGCGGAAGGACGTTTTCTCTTACCTCTCCATCAGCCACGGCAGAGTAATTCACCTGCGCCACAGTGACTGTGGTTGGCAATTCTGAAGCATCAGCCAGTGTGGCTACTGTTGCCCCTGTACCAACCTGAAGAGAATCATGAAAAGTGGTCAGTATCTGTGGATGGGTCTCTGCCTTGCCTTACTCAGAACCTAAGAGTCACTGAACACCAAATTCAGCATAGATAGAGGATGATACACCTCGTGGTGTGAAATGAGTTACTGAACACTGACACAAGTTTCAGAATTTTACTTCGCCCAACAAAACAATACTAAAGAGCCAGTCAACCAATTTTCTATTCTTATTCCCACCTGAACTTCAGAGGTTCCCTATCTGTCAATAAATTATTTCATCTCAGAAAACATAATTTATATTTTCTTTCCATGTGTGTTTATTTATTTTTTGTTTTTTTGAGATAGGGTCTCTGTATGTATGCCAGACTGGCTCAAACTTGCAGAAATTCTCCGCCTCAGCCTCCCAAGTGCTAGGATTACTGGTATGTGCAACTACATTCAGCAAGAAGTAATTCTCAGGCCACTGACAATGAAACAGTAAAAAAGAAGCTTTTTAAAAGCATGCTGAAGCTGGGCATGGTGGCACACACCTGTAGTCCCAGCACTTGGGGGGCTCAGACAGAGGATCACTGCAAGTTCAAAGCCAGCCTGGGCTGTACATGGTGAGTTCAAAGCCAGCCTCACTACAGTGAGACCCTATCTCAAAAAAAAAAAAAAGTGTTTTGTTTTGGAAACGTCCAGAAAAGCTGCTCATAGCTCTGAATTAACTAAAATACAAGCAATTTACAGTATTGTTCAAGAGTTAGTTTTACGTAAGGAACTAGGGCACTACAGGGAGCTCATACAAGAGCTTATACAGGACAGCTTTCTCTAGTGTGAGGTGGGAATCCTGTTAACAGTTCCACAGAAACCATGAGGTTTACTTACCTGAATAAGGGAGACGGTGCCGTCAGGGTTGCTAAAGGTCTGCACTACGGTCTGGGATGGGACGAGGTGGGCTATACTGTGGGTAGTGGTGGCTTGTGTTTGAGTTTGCTGATCTTCGAAAGCATACAAGAGATCTTCCCGCCCATGCTGTTTATAACAGTTTTTAACTATGGTCCGTAGTGCTTGGGTCCATGAAACCTATCACCAAAAGACCAGAAAAGCACGTTAGGCCACAAAGACTTAGTCCTACTATGGAATAACCCACTGCCTATTTATGAAATCAAACCACATATAGAGTAAACTCTCTTAGGATTATTTCCCGCAGACTGATTTTGGCACAAAGAAACTGAGAATCAAGTAGCAAAAAAGGATTCCCATTGGTTTCCTTCCTGATCAACATTTGGCTTAATTTGGGGGTTTTATATTCTATTCCAATCTGATGTCAAGCTTAAGTTTCTCAATAAAGAAGATCACCCTGGCCAAGAATTATATAATACACTTCCAGCCAAATAAAAACATAAAAGTAAAGGATGTTATTTTCAAAGTTTACTTATTAGCAGTACTCACTTGGTAGATATTATATCTATCTAATACCATAGTTATATTTTTGGACAGTGATTCTTGCCAATCAGAAACAAGGATATTTCAAGTCTTAAAGTGATGGACACTTTCACTTTCAGTTCCTTTGGTTTTTCACAAGATCTTATAAAATTAAAGCTGCTCCAAAAAGCAACTAGGAAGACAAAGTGCAAATTGATAGGCCTACCCTGGTTTTCTATGGTAATGGAGTGATGATGGGGAAAGGCTATAACTCAGAGAACATTAAACCTCTTTGGGTAGTGGTGAAAACAAATGTTTTCAGTCTTTTCAGCATAAGAAGCAGGAATGACAAAAATTGAGGCAACTGATTCAGAATGGAAAAGCAACGGATGACACAGACGAGAGGAACCTCACCCTTTGCTTCTGCTCTTCTGTGCGGACGTCACTCCGGACATTTGCCCACGGGATGTCTTCAGGCCACCAGATGGGCTTGCAGCTTTCTTTCCCCCATCCTGGTTTTCCCCGACCTGTAGAGTACTTGAGCATCTCTGGGATAAATGCCCGAAGCTGGGCCTAGAAGGGAAGAGGGTGACATCGGTATTCATGAAGTACTGATGAAGTAAAAGGTGGGAGGTATTCGTGTCCCCTACCAAATTCTAAGATATGAAATGGACTGTCCTTCTGCTGGGTCCCAGAGAACTCCCAGTGTGACAGCTGAAAACCCACTGTATTCATCAGCTTACTAGAGCCCCATGGATGATGAAGTGTACATAGATTGTTCAAGGGCGCCTTTAACTACATGTTGTAGACCTGCTCCTACAAGATCAAGAATATCTACCCCCAGGTTTGATTTCTGCCTTCAAAGGTGCTATTGGCCCTAGAGCATATTTCCTTTCTATAGTTTCCATGTATTAAAGGCGTCCAGGTCAAGGTGTTGTCAACACTGCTCTGGATGTGGTAACCAATGCAATTAGAGAAGAGTGGAATAAGAGGTGTGGAACAGGTCACATTATCATTAGTTATAGATGAAATGACTATGTTTCTGGCAAACCCCAGAGAATCAAATGAAAAACTGATGAAAGAAAGAAAGAAAGAAAGAAAGAAAGAAAGAAAGAAAGAAAGAAAGAAAGAAAGAAAAAGAAAAACTGCTGCAAACAACTAGACAATTCAGTAAGAGGGACAATTATAGAATACATAAAAAATATTTTCATTCTTTTGTTTTTTGAGACAGAGTCTCACTATGTAATTCAGGTTGACTTTGAACTATGTAGCCTTGGCTGACCTCAAACTCTAATCCTCCTGCCTCAGCCTCCCAAATACTGGGATTACAGGTGTGTGCCACCGTACCTGGTCAGATATTTTCTACTTAATAAAATGGGGAAAAAATCCTTAGTACTATTCTAGAAAGTTTCTAATAAGCGAGGCCATTGTCCATGAGACTTGCCTAAAGATAGAGGTAAATTTCTGTGATTTTAAGTGCATTATAGACTTCATTTAGATTATTTTACAAAGCAAATCTAGACCGAACAGGTTTTAAACCAGAGTATACTGTCATTCTTATATTTCCTGGTATAGTGACTATGCTCTGTGTGCCCAGGCCAGCTATTTTACAAATACTCTTCATCACTGACAATAATTTTTGCAAGAAAAGCAGTTCATCAGGTTATAATCTTAGAACCCCTCTCAGACTACTGCTCTCATTTTAACCTGGTGTTCGACAACACCACTGCATGGAGAAGCAGTATCCTGCACCCACCAAGGACAATCTGCTCTGCCTCTGCAGTACAAAACCATGAAAGGGGCTGTTTAGAAAATGAGACAGATTCAAGGACCCAGCGCTCACTCCTTCCCTCCCTCCTATCTATCTAAAAGGAATATTTACAATAAAAAAATGAAAGGAATACTTCATTCATGAAAGGAACATGGCAATACTTTCAAACTGAAGATCTTATCCAACCATCGAGTGTTCTTAAAATTCTTACAATAAATACTGAATATTACTTTACCTAAAGATAAAACAGAAATTGTTACATAATAGGGACCCATGAACCCAGATCAGTAATATTTACTTAATAAAGACAGGTCTGGTTGACAGTATTTACATTGAAGTCTATGACTTCATCCCTCTAAGTGCCCTCTTGCAGACAGGTTCCTGCCTGCAGGACACAATATAATATACTCCACATAGGTTGACTCTGCTGCATCAAGCATCAGGCTAATAGAAATGTATCCCTTTGCAAACCTTGGCTATCAGCTGACTCATGAGGTCATTTTTCCAGTTATTTTAAGAAAGTCCATCTCAAAGTCATTTCTCTCTTCTTGGGAGGTGTCTTTCTATTTTCTGATATAAAGGGCTTAATACTCACAGACAGTATTTCTTTTTTTTTTTTTTTAAGGATTCTGCTATATAGCCAAGACCTTGAACTTATAACCCTCCTGCCTTCTGAAAGCTGGGATTATATGCACACATCATTACACCCAGCTAGAGGCTACTTCAATTGAGTCAGTTCTATCAGCATCAACACAGGCTTTTGATTCACTTAATTATGAACTCTCTTTAAATCTTAATTTTATCATCTGTAAAACAATAATGATAATGGCAAACATACAGAGTCAACTGAGAGAATTACTGATAGCAATTATTGATATACAGCTGCACTGAATTAGCAGTTTTATTTTCACTTCAGTCATCGGCCATGTTTTCTCAACAACTCCTATAGCAGGCTATTTGTCATAAAATTTGAAAGCTTAGTTGGCATATACTTTTATAGGGACTATTTATCTCCATACCTCCAAGCCCTGGGGATTGAACCACTGGGATTGCACTGAATTATATCCTCAGCCTTTTTTATTTATATTATGACATTTATTTTATGACAATTTACTGAATTGCCCAGGCTGGGCTTGAAATTGTGATCCTCCTGCTTCAGCCTCTGAGTGCTGGAATTAATTATAGGCATGCACTATCACATCCACCTGGAACGATTATTATTTACACAAATGTATCACAGCTAATTGGCAACTAATAATTCTGATTTTATAGAAGTAAAAAAACCTATTATTTTTCTTTTTAAAGAAGTTGTAACAAGCTATTCACCTAATCTACTGAAAAAAATATGTAACTATTTCAAATGTGTAAGACTCAGTAACATAACTCTAATCCAATACATTGTAACTACTTGACAAAAAGGTAAGTGAGGCTTTATCTTTTTTTTCTTTTAAATACGTATTTATTTTATGGTGCTGGGGACTGAACTCTTTTCGCTCTGAGCTACATCTTCGGCCCTCTGTGTTTTTAATTTTGAGGCAGGGTCTTGCTAAACTACTCAGACAAGGGTTTGAATTTGCAATTCTTTGTCTCTATCTCATTTCAACAGGGTTGGGATTATGGGCAGGACCATGTCTGGTTAAGATTTTATCTTTAAATCAAGGAAATGGCATCTACCATTCAACAGAAATAGCTGATTTCTAGAAATGGTTTTCTGATACTGAAGATACTGTAACATATACAAAAATAGTCATTATTAGTTTTTCTTTTTTTTAAAATAACAAAACAAAACAGAATAAAGGGTAGCAACAATACAGAATTCCAAGGAAAAAAGGAAAAGAACAACAACGAAAAAACCTAAGAAATTATTGCTTGACAAATTACATACTGACTTCTTGGAAATAGTTGTTCAATTTACAAAGTTAAAACATGTAAAGTAGACATTCAGACAGTGAGACTGTTAACAGTTCTGCTCCACAATCTGACAAAAACAGCAATATGGTCATTCATCTTACCCATGCAAATATACATGCAATCAAAAGGGTAGAATTAAACACAACAAAACAGAGCAGAGTGGATCACGAGAAAGCAATGTAAGAGACAAAAATTTCAAAACTAGACAATCGGAGATATTCACTCTCTATCATATTGACTCTTGTTTTCTTCCAAATAGTTGCCCACATTGTCACATACAGGGAATTCACATGAAACAATATAGTATGGAATTGATCTGAGCAGGATGAGGAGGGCATTTCAGGTCTTCAAGACCAGACATTAGGGAAGCCATGAATGGCTGTCATAGTGTCTCTCATTCTCCTCAAAACAGCTGTCCATACCTTCATGTGTGTTGAACTCAGACAAGGCAAAGCAAGCTAAGATCACTTTGAACAAAAAGTGATAGTTTTGCTGGACTTCACATCATGACATTATGTAGTCAGCACTGGGTATTGTAGTGTCTCTTTTTCTTCAAAGTAGTTGTTCATTTCAACAATTGTTATATAGTTGGTTCTCGTAAACTGTTTATAAGCTCTACACATGCATGAGTCTCTACTTGTATATCTATCATTTCTGTATTAGCAGGAAAAACAAAACAAAGCAAGATAAAACAAAACAATTCCTAGAAAAGCATGAGGCAAAAAAAGTCACATAAAACCGTAATACAAGGTGATCTACAATGGTTACCATGGTATCTCAGCAGTGTATAACAACATTAATAAAAACGAAGCATTGGAGATATTATAAGACTTCAAAAGCAAGTAATAATCAAACCAGAGTGAGTATCTTAGTGAATCTTGTCATCTTCAGTGTAGTTGCCTATACACTTAGACTTGATGCTATCTATCATAACAGATTTAAATAAAATCAGTCAATACAAAGTAGCAATCTAACAAACCAGATTCAAATAAGATCAGTCATAATAAGACAGTGTAAGTTATAAAGGGCTTCAGTTTAAGTTGATAGGAAAATTAGGGATGATTACCATAATATGTCCTCTTATTTCTGGGATAGCTGACCATGTCAAGTCTAGTGTAAGTAGACAAACTGGAACAGCACGTAATCCATCCAAGCAGAGTGGTGAGAATAATGTAAATTTTAAGTCTTGTTACCCCATTAACAGTATCCTCTGCCTCCCTTTTTTAGACAATTCCTCCCCTTTCACACCCATGGGTGCACTACTTGTTTTGGGTCCCACTGCCTCCCTATATAGAGCAGCTCAATGGACCCTATCTCCTGATCTACTCTGCCTGTGTTTCTCTCTGTTAGTATTTTGAGGCCCTCTATACTAGAAATTATAGCCAATCTTCTCTGCCTCATTTCTGCTATTCTATTTTTCTGCCATTGATAGTCTGTTTTTCTCTTCCACTCCACTGTCTGCCTCGTTCACTGAGGCCTCTCTGCCACTGTCCCTGAAATGCTCATATTCTTGTTCTCTCTCCCTAGAATGTCCTTCAGTATTTTTTGTAGGGTTGGACTGGTGGTCACAAATTCTCCTAGTTCCTCTTTGTCATGGAAGCATCTTTTTTCTCCATTAATTTCTAGACAGTTTTGCAGGATACATCAATCTGGGCTGGAGATTGTTCTCCTTCAGCGCTTGAATTGCTTTACTCCAAGCTCTTCTTGACCTGATGGTCTGTGTCGAGAAGTCTGCCGTGATTTTGATGGGTTTTCCTTTATAGGTGATCTGTTTCTTTTCTCTGATGGCTTTTAATATTCTGTTCTTATATTGAATTTCTGGGATCTTGATTATTATGTGTCTGGGTGTAGCTCTGTTTGGGTTGTAGGTGGCTGGAGTTCTGTA
>PVJX010009662.1:0-60189 GCA_004027295.1 Dolichotis patagonum | reverse complement strand
AATGTTGCAACATTCACCTGGCTCTGGTAATATGGCTTCAATCTTTGGCTGAATCAACCTCAGTTGCCTCACATTTGATATATAACGGGACTGAGATGGACTAGAAGTAATACTATTTCAAGTTTTAATCTCCTATTTAAAATTTAGTGTCCTCTAACATCAAATGAGGATCCATTTGATACCAAAAATGTACCCTGATTAAATAAGACAAATAAGACAAAAAACTCCAATTCATTCCAAAGACCAATTTGAAAGTGTGTTTTGTTTCTCAAAAAATGTAAAAATGGAAGTATATTTTCTTTGATTTTCAAAAAGATTCAAAATGGAATGCTGAGAGCAAATATCCCTAGTGAGCTAGCAACATCATTTTATTTACAACAGTCCCATTTAAATGTACACTCTTGGTAATATTTTTTTTTTTAATTTGAAAGAGAATAAAACAAAAGGGGGCAGTACAGAGCAGATCAGAACAGGACAACATAGGCAACACAGTACTTTGCATTAAGACAACTGGACATCAACAGTAGCTAACACCATATCACTTACTCTGCTATAGTTGAGCATAGTTTCAAATACAATAATATCAAACATAACACAATAGTATAAAGCCATGCATTGAGTGAAAGAATTACGGGGCTTTCTGAACCGAATAACAGAAAATGATCAATGGGTACTATAATATCTCATTTTCGATAAAAAATATTTTTGTTTAAACTATCACACATATTCAAATTCCAATAAGACACAATGTGATAGATAGAACCAACGGTAGTAGAACAAAAAAAGCACGGTAGGACTTCTAAGCAGGATAATATTAAATCATCAATAGCTGTCATAATGCTTTGTTTTCTTCAAAACAGCTGTTCATATCATCACGCATGACATCGTCAAACAAAACAGGATAAAACCATTCCAACTGATGATTGAAAACATTGAAAGGCTTCAAAGCTATGAGATGGGGACTCATGCTTACCATAAGGTCTTACATACTCTTATCAAATCTCATACTAGGGAGACTATATGGTATTTACCCTTGTGAGTTTGGTTTATTTCCACTCTTGGGAATATTGTTAAGTATAGTAGAAAGAGCACAGTTTTTTAAATTTTCATTTTATTAGTACATGTTTGTAGTACATGAAGTTTATATTCATCTTGGGGAGTAGGTTTATGTACATAACACACCACGTTTGTTTCAAGAGAATGAATTTAAATCTCCACTCATTCACTTTCCACTCTGCCACTTCCTAGCAATATGTATGGAAGTCTGTAGTTCAAAAGTTTCTTCATATCTAAAAAGGGAAAAATAGCAACGTCTATTGCACTGGCTACTGTGGTGATTGAATAATAGCAGTAAAGTGCTTGGTAAGTGTGAGGTTCTCTCATTTGTTACTGGGACCTTATATTAATTTTGATTTTATTTTTCCTTTTAGTGCCAAGGATGGAATGTAAAACATCACAAATGCAAATCAAGTGTTCTGCCACTGAGCTACATTCTCAGTCCCATCATTTTTTAAATTTCTTAATTATTTTTATTTCAGCATGGTGTTGGAGTGTAAGTGGGCTTTGGTATCAGAAAGATTTGGAATCAAATCCCAGTTCCATTTCTACATGAATCTATAACATTTAAACTTAGTTAGTCAATATCACTAAGCTTTTATTTTCTTATCTACAAAATGTTTTTAATAAAACCTACCTCCTGGAGATTGTTGGGAAGAATGAAGATAACATTTAAAATACCTGTTTTGTCACAGTGTCTGACACATTGTAAATCTTCAACAAATGGTAGCTATTATTATTCTTATAATTAATGTCATCAGTTATTCCATAATGAGGTATATTTGTGTTGAGTTACTAAAGGAAATCTTAGCCAGGCGAAAACAACAGCAAAAAACCTAAGTCTATTTCAACACTTATTTCAGTGATATGGGTATTTTAAAAGCTGATTTAGTAAAACCAGTATGAAACAACAGAATAACCACTAGTGATATTTGCTGATATTTAAACTATATTGACCAAAAAGTTGCTCCTAAAAATTACTTCTGTTTAGTTAATTGTCTTACCACATTGTTTACCCCACCTATTATTCCTCTCTTATTGACCCAAGCCAATTATTCATGTTCTTTGACTTAATTCTATGTCAGAATCTACACATTCAGTTTTATAGTTGTGTATGCCAATGAAACTTAAGACCAGGAACATCTATAAGAAAACATACAGGTTGACATGGAAGGAGTGTTTGTATTAGGTTCAACATTGGCTTGTATCATCTCCAAATTTTGACACTAAATCTCTAGAATTTTTCCTGATGTGTGACCATGACCAAGCAACTTCACCTTCCTGAATCTGGAACTGTCCATCTAAAAAACGTAAGAGTTGACTCTAACCTGCGATAGCTCTCTTGTAGTTACAATTCTTCCACTATAGCCGTAGTGGCAGGAAAACTTACATTTTGGCAATTATTGCTGTTAGCAAAATAAACTCCAAGTATAGTCATGGAAAAATACCCTCCTTTACATTTTTAAATGTTCTTCTCCTTTGCCAAAAAGCTGGGTAATTTATTTAAAAATCACAATAAAATAATTGTTAATTTTCTCAGCACATGCAGTGATGAACAAAATCACATCAGAAGCTTCAGGAAATGCCCTTTACTCCAATAATGGAGTTCAATTTAGTAAGAAACTATTTTCAAGTAGCTTGTGCCGAAATTATAGGTGAAAACAGTTACCTTTGGACACACTGTCAAATATAGTACGATTCAAATTCTTCAATCAGGCAGGAAAAACACAAAGCATACTTCACAGGTCTGGTTTAGGATAGGAAAAGATCTACTGAAATTTTGTATTAAATGTGAGCTGACTCTTTTTCACTACTTTCACTACTTTTTCAAAAATAAGATTGTTTTGGTGCTTTCAGTGATGCCCAGCAAAACCTAGATTAATCGTGAGTCTATAAATGCAAAATTCCTAATATATTTTTGTTCTTAATGATGTTGGTTGTCTGAAATTTAGCCAGAGAAGATATATAAAGATATATATATATATATTATTTATACCAGTTACATGACATGTACATTATATTTATACTGCAATATTTTATAAACATTTATCGAGCATTAACTTTATATGTCAGGCCTTGTGCTATGTGTCTATTAAGCATGGTCTTTTTTAAGACACTGGAAATGAGGCAACCAGTCAGAATCCAGGAAGAGCTCTTTAAATCCACCAAAGCTATCTTGGAGGGATAGTGGTGGAGCTATGAGTTCTAGATGATCTGGCATAAAGGATTACAGAGTCCTTCAGACAGCTATCAGGACACCAATGGCCTTAGACCTGTCCTGTTGCAAACATAAATCTAGAAGATGTTACAACAGCAACCTTTGGAGCTCGCCTCCTACAACTCTCTTATGGAGTTCCTGGACCCTCACTCAGCCATGAGGACTCTGTTCACTAAGTTTTCCAGGTTCATAGTATCTAGTACCAGCCTGCTTGTGTCTTACATTGAGCATTCAACCCACTGTAACAAGGAGTGGAAAATGGGTTGGGGAACAAGAAAGCAAACTGGGAGGCCAGAGAGGAGGCTACCACAGTAGTCAGCATAGATGGCTGTGGGGTGAGACAGAGATGAATAGACTTAACTGTGTTATGAAGGGAATATAGCACAATAAATTGATGTGTATTTCTGTGAGGTTTTATGTTCACAATGAATGCTTAATTGTTGTGTCCCATTTTCGTGCTTTGTCAAACTAGTATATTTGTTTCAACATGCCAACCAAAAATTTCTACTTTGGGAACTGAATTTCTCACTTTTGGTTATAGTCTAATGTTTAAAAATTCCAAGAGCGACAAAGAAGGGTGCATATAAGTAAGTGATAATTCAGTCTAAAGGAACAGAAAGGCTACAGTGTGTCTCTATCCGAAAGCTCCTTTCATAAAGGATTAATATCCCCAAATGAAAAGCTTACCTATTATGCACACTGAGTGCTACTCAAATGGCAACTTGCCAAGAAAAAAATTTTTAACATCAATATATTAAGCTCTCTATAGAAATTTATTTACTGTTGAAACTTGTACATAAAAAATTAGAAACAGAATCGATGAAGCATATGCCTCAGTACATCCTTCTAATCAGTCTCTTGCATATATTAATGTAACTTCTGTTATTGTAATTTCAAATCTGCTGGAATGGTGTTTACTTTGCCTTGTTTCATCCCCCAAAGTCAGATATCTAGAAATAACCTGTAAATGGCCTGGCCACGGCAGCCCGCCATCTATTTTAATACCTAAAGTGTTTCTCTAAGCCAAGGGCTATCAAGAATAAAATTACAAAAACCAAGCAATTGTTTAGATACTCAACAAGGGACAGTGCTTAAAATATGTGAATGCTTCATGACTTTCATTTTTATGTTTTAATCCATGTGTTTACTGTTTCTACCACTGCTCTTAGATATTTGTTGTCTGAGATTGACTTTGCTTCAAATTGCCTCTTGCCTATCCAGAAATATTATAGACACCTGACAGACCTTGAGGAGAATTCTGGCAAATGAATAAAAAACCAGTTCAATCCCATCAGATGTCCTGTTATTCACTTTGATGATTTTTTATCAGACATTTATTGGACAGTCAATAATTTGGAAGGTAACGTTTTCAGACTAAACTCTGAACTTACTTTTTAGTTTAATCATACTGCTGTTTTGAAGCATACTTTCTAACAAATTTCTCAGTCATTTTGATGCCTGTCCCAAAAAAAAGACCCCATAGGCATACTCTGGTATTGTTATTATAACTAGCTGACATGATTATGCCTACAGTTCTAACTTTCAGAGAGACTTCATCACCAGATTTTATTAAACTAGTGGAAAGAATCACATCTTTTTATGTTCTAATGTTCGCCTACAACCCCGTAGTTATAGTAACCAAGAGCAAATTCTCAGCCTCAAAGGATTATCATACTTGAAGCAATGAACTAGATTTGGCAGCTTCTCTGTTATCCAAGATGCTTAAGGGACTTTGAGGCAAAATAGACTCTTAGCCTTTCTGTTCCCTACTTTGAAATGATACTCAAAATGGTCACTTCCTTGGGAATTTCAGTCTGATTTGCATGGGTGTCCCCCTCCTCAACATGCACACACCAGTAGGCAGCAGAGAGAAAAGATATAACAGCGTAATTCATAAGAGTTACGTCTTGGACTTGGCCTGTATGGCCATCAAAGAATGAATGAGTAAAGAAAATGTGTTATTTAGACACCACGGAGTACTACTATGGCATAAAGATAAACCTGACTCATCTGTGGGAAAATAGATGCACCTTCAGACCATATGTTAAATGAAATAAATCAGACTCACAAGCTTAAATATCACATGGTTTCTCACATGAGAAATCCAAAGCCCAAATAAGGAGCAAAGTAAAGGATGGGCAATGGGAAATAGGGAAATAGATCTTTCTCAGATGGAAGGAGATTGAGCAAGAGATGGTGGGAGGAAAGAGAGAAAGGTGGGGAAGGGGATGAAAAATGACTTAAGTTGTGTTACATAAATGTACCAATTCTACAGGAGGACCTAAACATTACATATGTACTGGAAACATGTACAAAAAACGGAAGGGAATCAAGAGATGGGTGGAGTGGGGAGAAAGAGAAGGAAAAATATATGAAAAATGAATTAAGATGTATTATGTACATGTACCAATTACTCGTGAGCAATGCAAATATAATGTATTACAAATACATGCTGATAAATAAAACATTAATAAGTAGTACATGTAAATTATAAACAAATGAATTAAAGTTAGAAAAGAGAGATTACAAAGAAAATAAAATATTAGATACAATGTACAGGGTTGATGGTAATGATAAAGTGAATATTAAAGGAAGACTTCACATAAAGACTATAGCTATGTGAAGTCTTCCTTTAATATTTATTTTAATAATATACTTTATTTATATATAAGTATATATAAAGTATAAATAAATTCTGAATGGGGGAAAGAAACACATAGTGAATGCTAGGAGAAAGCAAAAGCAAAAGTTTAGAAGAGAGAATGAGTATTGCATGAATACAGAATCACACTAGGCAAAACAAGTGACTCCCTACTGTTTCATAGCTACAAATCATGGTAGTTAGGATTTCTGCAGGACAAAAGCAACAATTCAAGCTGTTTTAGAGTTGGACCTGCATTTCCATTTCCATCTCATTCAGTCACTCGATTTGGACTTTGATTGAAGCAGTGTAGTAAAAAGAATAACTGCCACTAAAGATTTCCAGGTCCTAAAACCCAGATCCTGTGCATATGTTGTCTCACATGATAAAAGAGATTAAGTTAAGGAAATTATACTGGACTATCTAATCAAAAGGGCCTTTATAAGTCAAAGAGGGGGGCAGGAGAGTCAGAATCAAAGGAGATGTGATAATAGAAACAGAGATTGCAAAACTATGATTGCTGGCTTTGAAGAGAGAAGGTGGTCATAAGGCAAGAAGTAGAGGCAGCTTCTAGAAACTGGAAAACACAGGGAAATGAATTCTGCGCTTGAGCATCCAGAAGAAATACATCCCTGCTTACACTTTTATTGTAGCGCAGCAAGATTTATTTTTAAATTTCTGACCTCCAGAACTGTGAGACAATAAATATTTTTGTTTCAAGCCTTGGAATTTGTAGTATTTGTTTTAGCAGCAATAGGAAACTAATACAAGCAATCTATTGCATAGCATCCAAAGGGACATGGCCAATTCAGGTTTCATTTGGTCCAATATCCATCTCCTGTAGAGCCATGAGGGAGGAAATACAAAAATGGGCACAGAAAGTGACATTTTGGGACCAAATGATCAATCTATTAGAAAACAAGTCTTCATTAAGTGACTGGAATCAAAAAGCACAAGTTTAAGTACTATGAACAATTGCAATACCAATGAAAGCAACTATGATTTTTCTTTAGGTACTTCACTGCTGGCATCATAAGCTACTGCAAATAGTGATATCATTACCCCCATTTTACCTAACCCTACTCTTCTTGATAAGAATAGTAAGCACAAGGAAAGTCATAAGAACCAGAGAAAGAGGCAGGGGCTCTGGAGAAGTACGTTGAAAGTCAGAGCAAGGCTTCAGTCCCATTAGCCTACTAATACTAAGTATAAAGCTAGAGAAAAGTCCAGTTGGAGCAAAGAAGGGGTGCAGTTCAGAGGACTCATGCCAAGAATGCTACAGATATGTGGGGCCAAGTAAGTCACTCCAAGCCTTGCTCTTTGGCAAATTGAAAGTTCAAGATAGGAGTAAATGCAGTTAGCCCAAGACAAACCTCTTCTAGAACTTACCTGTCTGGTAACCTTCCAACTATCTAGTCTTTTGGGCTTATACAGAACATCAGTAATCTCAAGACAAATTTGGCAGTAGATTCAGCATGTTCCAATAAGTATCTCAGCTCCCTTCTTCTCAAATTACCCCAAACAAAATAGACTCTCCACTCTAGACAAGCCACTTTTCTTTGCCTTCTTTAGGTTTTTAATCTAAACATAATCAAAACATTCTGTAGTGAAAAGAGTAATTTTGGAAAAGAAATCTCCACAGGATAATAATTAATAGTTCTTGTTGACCTGTAACCATTTCTACTGAGTTTTTGCTTCTTCCTCAAGTTGTCTCCTCTTTTAGTTTGTTTGTAGAATCAGACCTTGTCCCCAGGAGGAGTGTGTCATCTCATTTAAGAATTTATACTCAAAAAGAAAAAGAAAAATTTCCAAATTAAACCTTTTCCAAACCTGCCTCATGCACCCATGATTCTTCTCATAGTTCCTGTCTGCTCTAAATCCAAAATAACAAGGAAGGCTGCAGAGATTGGCAACCCTGAACCCAAAGGGTCTAGACTTTCCTGAATCAGTAAAGCACTGCCATTCACCTCGGGGGAATTCTGCAATGACCCATGCAATTGCTTCCTCTCTTGTGCTACCAACCAAGTGATCTTGTAAAAACTTGCCTTTTCTAGTTTGACAATAGAACAATCCCATAGCCATAAAATTACCAAAAATGCATAGAGAGAGAATTAGCACTAATTCTGTGAAACTCACAAACGGGGCCAAATGTCTTTCTTCAGTGCTCACACGTGCTTCATGTGACTTGGACTACACACAATCACAGATATATTCAGTAGGACTGGAGAAGACAGAATTCATCATAAAAGTTTAAGTAGCATCCTATCACTAGACTGCACTGTCTGTAGTACTCTATGAAATAATAAATTTATAAATTCTGTTATCATGAGTATCACAATAATATTTCATTATATTCTTTATGTATATTAAAGGGATTCATTTCTTAAATCTAAATCAAAATTTTTATTCCTGTTTTGATATTTCTTCTTTTTTATAAAAGTGTAAGATGTGTACGATGCTTAAGTCACTCCTGCCTCTCACAGGCCATGGTACCATACACTTCTCTGCATTGTAACAACGTATGTATTTCTCTAACTGAATAAGCAGAAGCTATCAATCCTGATTTCACATTAGAGCCACTTGGGCAACTTTACAAACCACTGATACCTAGTCCTTACCTTCATCAACTGAAAGAAAACTGTGATATCCCAATATATGAAATGTCCTCCAGAAGATCTTGATGCACCTTGAGGTCCAAAACCCACTAGCACAGAACTCCTTTTAAAGACAGGGCCTAGTCCAGCCCCTTCCCACCCCACTCAGTAAGCATTCGGGAATGGCTTGCTGGGTGAATGAATGGTGCATTTCCCTATGCTCATGGTTTTGTACATCCCTTCAGTGATCCATCCTGCCAGGCACTTTCTCCCGTTTCCCAAGTCAGTATTCCCCAACTTGACTGGTCTTCCAAATTACTTTGGGATTTTGCTTAAAAATATACACCCAAAATTTTCCCTCAGACTACTGAATCATATACCCTTTGTAGTGGAACCAAGGAGTCTGTATCCTTTGCAAGTGTTCCTGAAAATTCTGACTGCAGCTTCCCTTGAACCCACTGCCCTGCTGTGTCAACAGCACTAATAAAGGATATCTCCTTTAAAGGAAGCCTTATGAATTGATCCTACTCTGCTCCAATTCATTGTGTAACCATTTTGTTAGGTTTTATAAACTTATGTGTGGGAAGGAAATAGGACAGAGTAATGTTCCTGTATAAATTATAGTATAATTGTAGGTAATAAACAGGTTTTTCCATAAATTTTTTATGAGCCACCCATATCCTTCAAAACCATCTAGTCCAAGATGAGGTCCTCAAAAATGTGAACAAGTAATGCTAACTAAAAACTCATTGATAATCCCATTGAATGTCAACATTATCCTTCTGCATTAGTAACTTCCATCAAAGCTTGGAAATGCATGCCTTTCTACTTAAGATTAAACTGAGGTCTCCAGCCTTTTTTTCCCTAAATCTCTGGTTTATTTTTAAACCATGTTTTCTTCTTTCCTATGCTAAAATTAAACACCTCTGATAAATCTTGACTACCATTCAAAAAGGTAGCAGTAGATTGGGTGTAATTTTCCTTTAACTCCCTAACAAAATGCCTGTGGTCCTTTGCATTATGTTCCCAGGTTTCTTTTATCTCCTAATCCATCTTTCTTCAAGGAAAAGGACTCTTATTCCAGAGATCTTTCTTCAGTTATGTCCCCCTGGGAGGCTGTCACATCATCAAGGCTAACGAGTACCCAATTTTTACACTTTTATATTCTCCAACTTTTCACAACAATCATTTTTAGGAAAACAAGAACAGACTCAGGCCTTTGATTAGTTGTGTATCCAAGGAACAGGATTTAAAATCCTACTGACTAAGAGTGGATGCCAGGCTGGGTCTTTTCCTCCAGAAACTTACTTTTATGCACTTAACTGCTACTGAAATACCTTCTGGATGAGTTCCTTTGGCCTATAGGTATTTTCAGTCTTTTTATTATCTGAGGGAGTAATTATATAATCAGGCACCTGTAATTTAGCAAGAAAAAATTTATCATCAATTCTACTTTTTACTTAAATAAATAAAATGAGAGCTGTAGAATATGGGGGTTCTTGGTATCTGAGAAAGGAGAAACATGGTGTAGTATTGCAGAAAAAGTATTTAAATAGGAAGGTAAATGTTCAAGAGACAAGTGCACTATCTTCCTCATATTAAGCAATCTGGATTGCAAATAAAATAAGAAGCTTGGTCTCATTTTAACTCTATACATGATAAGGTCTTATAAATAAGTGAATCCAATGCTGAAAAAATAAGAGGAGATAGGTGGAAAGGAGGAAAAGGAATTGAAATGTGTTACATACATGTACCAATTTCCCTATGGTGAATATAATCATTATGTAATGCAAACATGTACTAGTAAAATTCAAAAAATTATAAAATTATAAATAGCTCTGTCTTAACATGCCAATTCTATGAGCTAGACCCCTAATCAGTATCTGTACTGTCACATTTACCTATTTTTTAGGACACAAGAGCCCAACCCACGGTCTTGAGAATTCTTGTCTATGAGGAGGGAGATTGAGAAAGGATATGTTTGAGATGCAGAAGTTACTTTTCTCCTGCTAAAGACCTCATTTTTCCATTCCTCCCTTACCCACCTGCAAGGTCAGTAGTCCCATAAGGTACCTGAAACAAAGAGGGAAGTCACAAATGGACAATTCTGTCACTGTGTGTCTCTCTCTCCACCTCTATATCTCTCTCCCCTCTCTCTTTCTCTGTCCCTCTCATCCTCTTTCCCTCCTTTTTCCCTCCCTCCCTCTTGCTGCTCTCTCTCTCTTCCTCTTTTGTCATCTAGGTTTAACATTTAAAACATAGAACAATAGACTTGCTTCTCCTTCACAAAAAAACCATGTAGAATATGCAGATTTCTTTCCACAGATTAGAGACATCATCCTCCAACTGCTAGACTTCAAACAACTCTTGACCACCAAGGAACTGTTGGCCTTGCTGATTAGCTGCTCATTTCCATGGAGAACTTGGCTTATTCATTCTACTGAATGCACAGTCCTGTTTCTGCAGCGATGCATACAGCTTGGTAGGCAGACAGAGTCCAAAGGTGCTGTTTCTTGGGATCAAACATATTATCCAAAAGACAGTATCAACTCCACAGATTTGGACCAGTTCAGGAAAGGGATTCAGGGAATTTGTGAAAAGCCTTAATAATAGTATATGTCCATGCTAGAAGGAGCTTTAGAGATCATCTACTCCAATGGTTCTTAAACTTCAAATGAGAGAGAGAGAGAGAGAGAAAGAGAGAGAGAGAGAGAGAGAGAGAGAGAGAGAGAGAGAGAGAACCCTTTAATGAAAAGAAATTGAATGTAAAATCCTGGTAAGAGAAACCAATTTTTTAAAGGAAGATACCTGTTCTAACTTGAATAATAAGAAAATCTAGACTTCAGCCACTCAGCCATCACTTCTCCTCCTTTGGCTGCTCCTAAGACACTGTGACAGAATCCTACCGCTTCCCAGAACATTGCTGTAAAACTACTGATCTATTCCAAGCCCGTGATAAGAAATTGAGGGCAACAGTAGGGAGCATGAATTGTCCAAATTCATACAACAATTCAATGGTAGAAGCGAGAATAAAACATAGGTCACCTGGTGGCTAAGACAATGAGCTATCAAAATGCCACCAAACATTTTTTCTAATAGCACTTACTGAACTTTTTCAAATGATAACATATAACACTTGCTTATGTAAAATATTTGGACATTAAACAAAAGAGAAATGAAAGCATTAAAATATCTCATCATTCCACCAGCCACAGGAAATCACTAGGATCTTTTTTGTCATCATTTCACAAGTACAAAGCATATTTTTATAAAATTATAGTCAATGCGTCTTTAAGCTTTATCATTTCACAATTGTCAATAACATCATTAGTCTTCTGCAACAGCCTTTAAGGACTAAGTCATATCTTTTTATAATGTCCTGTGAGTTACTAATTGAGTTTATATTTTTAGTAAAGATTGGAAACAGAAGTGTCATACTTGCTTTAATGATTCATATGCTTAAATAAGGGGCTCATTATAATACATTTTAAGTGCGGTAATAAAAAAAATCCATCAAATTTACCCATTAATAAGTATGTTTCCCAATGAGATAACAATGTAAGTAGAAGAAAAGCTAAAATTGCCATATTTGTCAGTTTTAAGAGCTGACTATCTATAAAGCACATTATTTAGTCACTCTTTACCCATGAGTTCATACTGACCTTTTGGAGAGGCCCAACTTCTTCAATAGTGGCTGTATAATCCTTATATTGATCACAGTCTTAGACAAGAATCTATCATTGGTATATTGCTGACTCATTTTTATATTCATTCTTTAATTTCAAAATGTTACATAGATACATGAATGGTGACACAGGGCGAGTGTTAACTTGAGCTTAACTGCAATTTTCACTCATTCCGAAAGTATCTGCCCAGGGTGGCCCAGGAAAAGTGTCACCTTAGCCTGTTTTGCAAATCAGAGCTATTAACTTCTAGTCCTTTTTTCCTTAATTCTGCCAATTACACCCACTTGAAGGCTAAGAGACTCAGGCTCTGAGTCTCATGACTGTTTGTGGGCAGAAGACATACAATTGGTTTAACCTAGCACTGTGATACATGCCTTCTAGCTAGACCTAGAAGCTTAGCTTTGCATGGTCAGATTTTTACCTAGGTCCTACATAACTGATTCACTATTGCCCAGATCTTTTTCTAATACCTATTCTATTATTCATTATTTCCAGTATTCAACTGAGCACTTAGGATCTGCTTAAATTTCACACAGTGGATGCTACTTTTGATAACTTCTTTGGTTGAACTGCCTCGATCACTTAAATCTACCCATTTCCATTTGCCTTTTATGGTTTTTCCAGTCCTGCTTAGTTTGGACTATCCCTCTTGTAAAACTGATCATTAGCATCACTCAAGACCCATATGATGCCTATATATTTCCTTGTCCATCAGAAATTTCACTCTAGACAGTCACATCTGAATTTCACTCAGAGAGGCTCACTTTTAGAACTACCCCTAGCCTCTGTCTTGCTGGTGTCCTCAAGAAGCTGTGTTTCCATATTTATATCTGTTCTTCTTGGACAAGAGTTTCTGCCACCACTCAAAACACATTCAGAGTTTCTCTTTGGGAAGTTCACGTGGGGTTGTAATAAATTTGCCTGAGAATCCTCATCAAAAGTCTCCCTTCTTAGAGCATGTATTTTATTGAGAAAGCAGAAAAAACAAATTTGGAGACAAGCCTGATGAATAAGCTAGAAAATTCATTTCCTTGTCAATGCCTGCTAACAAGAAAAGATAATATGTGCTAGATCATTACAGGGTAAAAAACTACTCACACTGTTTAATCTTCCTTCATATGAAGGAAGGTTTAATAGTGTGATCATGATATAAAATAATGTACACTGATTTAACTGCTTGTAAATAGTATGTATCGATATATAAATACATAAAATAGAAAGTGAAAGTTCTTATTCATAACCCCACAACCCCAATAATAACCATTTTTAACTGTTTTCAACAACAATCTCTAAAAGAATATAATGAAAAAACATGTGATTTTAAATTTTTTAATAAATGTACTGAAATGTTAAAAAAAGAAAGAGGGGTAAATTAATGATAAATTTCATTTAATCCGGTTCCAAAATAATGTTGTTTCAACATATAATCAACAAAAGTTATTAATGAAATACCTTACATATTGTTTGTACCTAGTCTTCAAAGTCTAGCACATACTTTACACTTACAGAACAATTTAATCCTAACAGGTCTTCAAATTGTTCACTATCCAAATGTAGTTAGTGGTTACCATATTAGACAGTTCAAGAATATATTCTTTCAAAGTGTTATGTGTTTATGTAAATATTTCAAATATACTATTCTCAAAAATTGAAGCAATATTCATACCTTAATAACCTCTTTGTTTCTCTTAACAATGTATCATAGACACATTATAACACTCTCTAATCCTATTTAGCCACTGTATTGTTAATTATTGATGACACTAAACATCATTCTTACTATCACTTTGCTTGAATTTATTGTTTGCTTTGTTGAATGTTGTTCTATTATAATGTTCATTTTTATTCTTGTTGATTTCTATCATTTGTAAATGAAAATGCTCTACCTAATACAATTTGTAGTAGTTCTTTAATGAATGAAGATTACCTTTAGTCTCTCATAAATGTTGCACAATTTTCCCAATTTCTTTCTCTCTTAAAATATTTGTGTGGTACTTTGGTTCATGAAAGGTATGCAGAGGTGTGTGTGTGCATGTGTGTGTGTGTGTGTGTGTGTGTGTGTGTGTGTGTATTTGTTTGCCTGTGTCTTAATAAATGATTCAAATAATTTCTTTCACATTTTTCCCTGGCTTTTACAAAAGAAATTCTTAACTAGCCCATACATAATGTAAATGCTCACTTATTTTTTCTTTCTAAGTATTTTTTTTTCTTCTGGAATATTCTTTGGTGTGAGATATAGTCAAATGTGTAATTTTTTTCACATATTTCAATCTAATTTTTCCTGAGTCCTTTGTAGAATAATGTAGTCTTTTAAAACGCATTAATGTATAGCAGATTGATATATTGCTAGGCAGACAGATAAATAAATATTTCAACTTCTGGATACATATTCAATTGTGTTGATCTGTCTGGTTTTTTCTATCCAGTCACATTTATTAATTTCTTTATTTTTACAGGATATTTTGACATCTGGCAAGACAATTCCCCTTTCACAATTAGTTGTTTTATGCCTTTCAATTGCCTTAGCTACATTATCTATTTAATATATATGTCAAAATATATGAGGATATGAATTTGTCAAATTTTCTCCCTCAAAATCTTTGAAATGTTTCATATGAAATTTATTTGTAATTATATGAGAATAATTTGCATATTTAAACATAAAGGCTGTCCCTCTATTTATTCTTTGTGACCCAGTATATGATAAATTATTTTAAATTACCCATCAATGGGTATTCTAAAACACTGTATATGGTACAAATTTATCTAAATGTTTAGCAAGGTAAAACTGACCTTATTAGTAATGCTACTCAAACTTTTATATTATTCTTAATTTTTGCCTCCTTGACGTATCTTTAACATGATATATATTACAACATCCTAATTTTTTATTTTTATACATTCCTCACTTTACTGACCTAATCAGTTCTACAGTGTGTACTTCTTTACTTATTTAAAAATTTCATATTATAAGAACACTCTACTAATAAATCATTTTACTGTGAATATTACAGATTTTTAAGTGCAGAGAAATAATAAGAAGAAAACAGAATAAAATGAAAATATTAACAGACCTTTTCCCAGTTAAAAAACCTTTATTATAACTCATACTATGCCAGGATATATTTTTATTAGTGCACATTAATTTAACAAAATATTGAGTTGCATTATAGCATTTGTATACACACATATAACATATTTGAACCACATCCATCTCTATTTCCTTATTATTTTTGAAACAAATGTAATACCCAGTAATGTTTTAAAAATCAAATAATATTGAAAGCCACAAAATATAAATTTAAAGGCTCCCTTACCCAATTCTGCCACTAGCAACTATGATTTCTTATAATTTCTTCAGAAAAAATTCTATATGCCCAATGTATTATATGACAAATAATACAAATCTTTCTTGTCTTTTTCAATTGGCAATTCATCTGAGAGCCCTTCCATATGTCACATCCAAAGCTACTCTATTCAATAATACATGGTATTTCATTATAGGAATGCATCAATATTTATTTAACCAATTGCATAATGAGGTACATTTTGGCTATTTTGTTTTTGTTATTTTTGACACACATGCATGTATATACTACAATGAACATTTAAGCAAACATTTGTGAAAATATTTGTTAGATTTGCTAAAAGTAAATGTGTTGAATCAACATATAAACAGTTTACAGTCATTGATATTATAAGTTGTTTTCCAGAGAGTTTGCATTAATTTACACTCCAATCAACAATGCATGAATTGCTCATTTCCCAACAGCTTCATCAACACTGGGTTTCATTCAAATTTATTACCTTTACTAATCTGATGAATGGTGAAATCTCATCTTTTTTTCTTAACTATTTATTAGATTGAGTGTAACTGAGAATTGCTCCTTATGCATTTATTAGACAGTTTTATTTCTTTTCGTAAGATGCCTATTTATATCTTCTACACATTTTGCGTTCCATTGTTCATCACTTACCGATTCATAAGGACTTTTGCATGATTTTATCACATACAGAAGCTTTGATTTTTACATAGTCAAAATATCAATCTTTTTATATTTCAAGAAACTCATTTTAACTTACATTTCTTTTGCAATATCAAAATTTAGATATAATCCACTATAGGTATCTCTCCACAAACGATAAACTGTTTAAAATTCATAATTTCCACAAATTCATTTTCTCTTCTGTTTTACCTACATACCGTCTATAAGGAATATTGGTGAGTAGTTGGCTTCAGTAGTATATTTTCTTCTATTTTCCACCTCTGCTCAGGCATTGGGGATTGGGATAGGTGACTCATACTGAAAGGGAAATTAAAATTTTAAAAAAAACTTGCCAAGAATGCCCCCTAAAACCAGCAGACAGGTCTGGACAGTCTGGTAACAAAACATGTCTTCCTTTGTGTAACGCTTGCTTTTACTGCCTTTGTATAACTGACGGCCTTGAAATGTAACTTACAATATAACACATTTCTTGCTTTGTATAACCCACAATTTGTATAAGTTATGGACTTGCAATACAACCTGAAATGTTTAAACTCCTTTAGCAACCCAAGATGTCACCCAATCCTCCAATCATAATGCACCAAATCTACTTTTGTACCTTTCTGCCTACTTGCCCCATGAGAGCCCTGAAACTCCACTGGACAGGGCTGACTGAGAGAGATCCAAATCAAGTCTACTGGTGTAATAAATTGCCTTCTAAACCTCCTCAGTGCTGTTTCTTCTGGCATTTGGTCTGTTTTCCATAACAATATCAGTTATTAGGCCTTTAAATTCTAATTCATGCAGCAAATATTTGTAGATTGCTTACATTGCATAAAGTACAGCACAACATAAAATTGAGATGGGGATTAAAAACTTGAATAAAACTAATCTTACCACAGTTTTCATGGAAGTGTGTTTTAATAGAATATGAATAAGAGGTGGAGAAATGTTAAATAAAATAAATAAATAAAATGCTTGTAAAATTAAGTGCCAAGAAGAATTCAAATAAGGTACTAAAACTAATTATAGCAAAGGGCAGGTAGAGGGCCAGAAAAGGTTATTTTTATTCTTTATTTCCTCTTTATCATGGCAGCTTGCTCTTATTTTATTGTTGCAATAATCTCTTAAATGTCACTACAAAACTGGATTATAATTTTCTCAAAGGTATTTTCTGTTTCTTACATTAACTCTTTAATAGGGTATGTTGGTTGTTTAGCTTAATTACCCTACATCAAACTGCAGGTTCTGTTCATATATCTGGTGAATTTCTCATTTTCTGTTCAGATCTATATAGCCAGTCACAAAATATATAGATCAATGTGAATTCTGCACTGTCGTTCATGTGGAACACTAACTATCCTTGGTAAATCTCCCTATCTTGGAGCAGATCCTCCAGAAGGCTATAGTTTGCAGTGAATGCTCTAAATATGTGTTATAAGGAAAAACTTTGGATAACATTTTTGAAAGCAAAAAGATTTATTTATCCCCCTTATACTGTCTAACAACTATTCTTCTACTGTACCTACTTTTGGTCTCTGCTGGTAAGAATTTGAGAGTTAGATACGCTCTGCCAGTATAACAGGTGTCAATGGGGAGGGAAAAGAAGTTACTGGGAAAACAAAACGTGTTAAGGAACAGAGGAAGAGCTTGCTCACATGCACTAATTTGGGACCATCGGAGCATGGAGGAAAATATAACGGATATATCTGCTACTTTAGGGATTTCCACCCTTATTACCCTGAGCACTGTTCACACCAAGAGAAGCCTAGACAGCAATGTGCTCAGATGGAAAGAGTCAGACATCTTAGGTCCAAGACTTTGTTCTGCCATTTACTGGTTGCATGACCTTGAGTAAGTTGATCTATTTGAGATTCTTTGTTCTCATTTTAAGGCAGCAACAGTAGTAGCGCTTTCTTCATTAGCTTGTTGTGTTCAAGTAGCTGAAATGAAAAAAAATACATATATTCATGCTATATTGCAAGTCTCCAAATCTTCTAAACTCCTCCGTGTTCCATGTCTAACATGTAATTATCCAAACTGAATAGTCGACTCTATAGGATGGCTCTTTGTAGCAAAAGCACAGCAGCCCAGATGTCATGTATTGTTTAGGGTTACTGGCCTTCATTGGACTTACAAACACTGGTTTGTCTTGACAGTCTTTCTAGGTCAGACTGAAAGAATGAGTGCCATCCTGAGTTACTGTGCTCAAAAGGATTTTATTTGGTTCAGTTCCCCTTGAATATATAAAAATGTCAAGTGTTTTGTGGTTTCTATTTATCAAATCAGAATGTATGATATAGTCTTCACAGAATCTTCTTTTATGTTCATATATTTCTCTGTGATAAATCTAATTTTTGCTATGTTTAAAGTGATCTTACTAGGCAATATTCTCAAAGTTCATATTTGAAAGAATGAATATATTTGATCTCTTCAATATTGTGCCCCAATTTAAATATTGTAAAATTTTAACTTTTTTTTATTTTAAAAGTTTTTTTTCCAGCTGCAGTTTTCCTTGCTGGTAAGCCTAGCACTTAGAAAGCCTGAAGCAGAAAGATCACAAGTTTGAGTCCCACCGGAGCAACATACCAAGATCTTCTCTAAAAAAAAAAACCTGAGGATATACCTCAGTAGTATAGTGCCCCTGGTTTTGATCTTCAGTATTGAAAAAAAAGTTTTTTGTAGGAAATATAAAAAAACACAAAAAAATTTAAACTAGAAATATATAAACCTAATGATTTGGAAAGAAGTAATTTTCCATTCTTAGTGTCTCTTTCCATATGGTTGTATCCACAATACCATCATATCCCCCAAATACAGCTGGTTTCCAATAAAATATGACATGACATTTTTATATAAGACTGACATTTAAATACAATTTCATGAAAATAGAACAATGTTTTTAAGGGGTTAAACACTTCCTTTCGGAGAACACTGGTAAATTTTATTAAACATATCAAATTTGTTATTACATACATCAAAAAAATAGATAATTTGCATCTGGGTGTGGTAGCACAAACCTTTGATCCCAGTACTCTGGAGGCCGAGGAGAGTGATCAGAGGTACAAGGCTTGCCTGGGCAACTTAATGACTTAGGGACACGCCTTGTCTCAAAATACAAACTAAAATGCATGGGGGATGTTGCTCAGTACAAAGGATGCAGGTTCAATCCCCAGTAGCACACATCCAAAAATATAATTCATATGCTATCTAAGTTGTTGCAAATAACTGGAAACTACATAAAATGCTCTGCTTCACTGTTTGAAATTACCATAACAGCAGCACTAATTCATTAAAATTATTAAAATATATAATAACTATTAAATATATAATAACACTAGGAATAAACAGTACAATGTTCAGGGAGAATGCTTTTAAAAACTTTAAGTTATTAAGGGACTTTGAAAAGATTTTATTAAACTGAAAAACACATCATGCTCCTAAATGGAAAGACTCAACGATGGATATAAGTCAATTCCTCTCCAAATTAAGTCTACAAGTTGCAAGAAATCACATTCAGGGCCGGGGATTTAGCTCAGTGGCTTAAGCGCCTGCCTGGCAAGCGTGAGGTCATGAGTTCGATCCCCGGTACCAAAAAAAAAAAAAAAAATCACATTCAAATTTTTCAGTAAGATTCTTTTTGTAACTTGCAACAGAGTGATTAAAATGTTTATGCGGACAACAAATGTGTAGAAAAGGCCAATTTACTTTAAAAAGAGGATGAATGCGATACTCTGCTAGATAGAAAAATGTTTTCATTCACTAATTTGGTCATCCCGTCTCTCACTTAATCATTAATATAGTGTCACTCAGAACAAAGCAAACAGAAATCCAGAATTTAGATTAAAAAGAAAATCATCTCCAGCATATATTCTGAGTTGAGGAGACATTAAACCTACCTGTAAAAACATTTTCATTCTCTTCCTCAATGACCATTCTTATACATGGATGCAAATCATTAATTTATCCCCAATTTATAGATGAAAAATCTAAAGAAGATTGAAGTAATTTGCCTAAGTGCTGCATACCTAGTAAAGGAAAAACTTCAGCTTTGAACTCAAGATACTTGAACATCTATAATTTTTATCACTACAATATACTGCCTCTAGAAAAGTTCTCTAGAAGTGGAGACAGGAATAACAAGACTCCTTCAACACTCAACTTTGAACATAATTGTGAATCAGGATTTTGTCATATTAAGTTACATAATTAATATATTAAATATACTAAAGTTTTATTATATGCCAAACACTATACCTCAAATTGTCAAAAAAAGATTAATAAATAACTGCATCTCATTGAAATTAGAATCCAAAAGAGTTATTGAACATATAGGCATACTGAACCAGGTTTGATGGTGTGAATCTCTAGAATTCCAGCAATCTGAGAAGCTGAGGCAGAAAGATCAAAAGTTCAAGTCCATACTGGTAAATTTGGTGACTTGGGGAGACCTTGTCTCAAAACAAAAAATGAAAATAAAAAAGGACTAAAAATGTAGTTGAGTATAAAGGGCCCTGTGTTCAATTTCCAGCACCTCAGAAAAATGTGTGTGTGTGTGTGTAACTATTTATTGCAATGAATCCCTTGAAGGGGAAAACAACAGGATGCTATTATGAGAAAGAAACATGGAGGTAGACAGGTAATTCAAATTGGACCATTAAAGAAAACCTTGCTGAGGGAAGGCTATATAAGCTAAACCAAAGGATGAATGTAATCAAGGCAGGAACTACATGATCTGAATGCTTGCATCCTCCCAGAACTTGTATACTGAAATCTTAACCCCCAAGGCAATAGTATTAGTGGGTGGGGCCTCTGTGAAGCTATTAGGTCATAAGGACTATGCTCTCACTAATCATTCAGTGCAATTGTAAAGGAAGCCCAGAGAGACCTTTGTCCATTCTGGTATGTGAGGACATGGCAAGAAAGCCACAATTGATGAATCAGAAAGTAGACCCTCACCAGATATTCAATCTGTCAGGGCCTTGGTCTTGGACAGCTCAGTCTTTAGAAATGTGAGGAATAAATTTCTGGTGTCTGTAACACTCAGCTTATGGCATTTTGTTATAGCAGTTTACACAAAGACAGGAATTGCATAGGGAACTATATTTTCCGTAGGATCGTATAGATTAATCTGTCCCTTGTCAATTCTGCTATTGCTATGTATAATCCCTTGAGAGCCTTTCCTCATCTCAGGACACATAGAGATTTGCCTATATTTTCTTCAAGTAATAATATTAGGGCACAACATTTATATGTGCTTACATGCCAGATTCTCTACTCATTGCTTTATATGCACTGATTCAATTAATCCTCATAATAATCCTACAAGGACTGATATCATAATTTTATAGATGAAGAATATAAATCATGGAAAGATTAGGTGACATGACCAAAGTCATACAACCAACAGCTGAGAGATTCAGAGTTCGAATTCAGACTTTTTTATCTCAATCATATTGTCTTTTTTACACTTAGATCTTTTAAAACATTTTATTGTTTTTAGTACATACTTGCAATACATAATGATTACATTCATCATGGGGAGTTAGTGCATGTAGATAACATTTTTAATACTTTTTACTTAGATTCTGAATCCATCTGAAATTCCTTGGTGATACAACGTAAGGGTAGTTTTGGTTTGCTATTCATTCTAAGTGGTTATTCAGTTGTCCCAATATAACTTGCTGAATGACAATTCACAAAGTATGTTATATTATATATTAAATTCTTATAAATTTAAACTAATTTTTGACTTTATATTATACTGTGTGATTAATCTAATTATTACTACGTGAATATCACTGTCTTGAAATTATTACATTGTTTTTCAAACAAAGCAAGATATCAAGTGAAATTTTTTAGCATCATCTAAAATATTGCATTTTTCTTTTCTTACTATAATGTAGTATTTCATTTTTAAATTAACATTGTGTTTCTATTTATGAATGTTTCTAGCCAATAATTAGAGTTTTACTATGTAGTTACTGATACTTAAATTAAACATGCACTGAATACGTATTCTGTTCCAGGTACCAGGTGTTAGTTGATATAAATGCAAATAAATAAGATGTGTTATTTTCTTAAAAGTAGTTTATGTTCTAAAGAAGGGGACAAAAAAGTATGTCAAGCATAGTGGTACTATAAGCTGACAGTAAAAAATTCAGGGTATGTCTACATCAGATGCAAGGCGGACAGCATCATTAAGATTTCTATAGAGAGTGTGTGGCTAAAACTGAATTTTATGTGCCAATTGAGAGTTAACAGGATTTAAAAGGTGACAAAAGATCATTCCATGAAGCAGAAATAGTTGTGTGAAAGCCAGAGAATTTCAAGCAATTGCCAATGGTTTGGCCTGGCTGAGGTATTGAGTTTGTATTGGAAAGTGACAATCTATAAAGCTTCAGAAGTAAACAGATGCTTTTTATGAGGGCTTTAAATGCAAAAATAAGATGTCTGAATTCTGAAAGTAATGGTAGAGGATTTTAAGTAGAAAAGTGGCAGGACTTACTTCCACAAGTTACACTAGTCAAATTTACTTACGAGCAAGTGTCCAAAATTGATAGTTAAATGCAAAACCATAAGAAATTAAAAGCGAATAAGGAAAAAGATTTACCCATGCTTTGACTGCAGAAGCTCACTAGTAATGATTGGAATCTGAGCTACACTTCTACCAGGTCTTCATATATATAAACCATTCACCATCTCATCAACACCCAGGACTTGAAGTGAACTTTTGTTTAAACCTCTATGTATGGGTGAAGACAATGACACTTTAGAGCTGGCGGTGGTGAAGATTCATTGAAATGGCCATGACTTATGTGCCAAAATCAAGGAAAGAATGTGATGGAGCTCAACTGTGGATCACTCCAGAAAGGCTGTCATCTCTCTCCTTGTACAAAGCTCTGTTAAGTTACACAGAGACAACAAATGATATCATTACATAATATTGGATGTTAGCTATATTATCAATGGAAGGAAAATGATAATTTTAATAGGATCTAATAGGATAGGTTCTCTGCCAGTCATTTTTCAAAGAAATATTTTATTAACCCTTACAAATATTACCTTATAAGACCATGTCATAATTAATTTAATTTAAATGAATAAAAAACTCTCAAATTTACTTTTAAAAAGGAGAATTTTTAAGAGAGCATGGGAGACTTGTTGATTGATATAAATGAAAACATCAAGGGCAGATCTTGCTAACTGAAGGCAGAGCTTAATGTAAAAACCCAGATGATATCACAAAAGATAACTCATTGTCTTGGTGTAGGTCCATTTTATTCTAAGACATTCACCTTGTGATCATAAAATAGCGATTATCTGCTCCAGAGTTATTCTACTAAGCTTCTCATCCTAAGGGAAAATAGTTTCACTTCCTCCAGATTCTTGAGGATGATTCTGGTTAAGCTGATTACGCATCAATCACAGAACCCTCTGTGTAATCATGGATATGATTGGCTGAAACTCTCCTATGACTATGAGTGGCAGGGAAGTGACTACACCTAGGGAAACTTGATGTTCTGTTTAGCTTCAGAATGTTTTGGAATATCAGTGTTACAGAAGATGTACCTTCCTATTAGAGAGTTCTTGAAGACGATACCAAGTAAACAAGAGAAAAGATCTTGGGCCATTTGCTGAACAAAATTGGACTCCAAACTAAATGTATCCACATATTTGTCTCTTACATTAGTATATGTGTTTCTGAAGCAAGCAGTGTCCCTCACTCTATATATGTTAATTCTAAGTCTGAAAAAAAATGCACACACACAGGAATTTCCTAAATTAAGACTATCTGGGTCATCGTGAAGAATACGTGCCTTGAAGACAGAAATGAATTTTCATCCATGTCATCCCTTACTTGTTGCACAACTCTGAGCACGATCTGATATTTTTGTCTTGAAAGATAGCTTATAATTAATAGAAGTAATGAAAGAATTAGATGACATAGTATGTATAATGGGCCTGGAACATAAAAAAGCTCAAGATACAGAAATTTAATGACCTTCCATTTTCCCTGTTGACATATATTCTAATCTCAGGTGAAAAAGATGACTATTTCTCTTACACTTTAACTTTCTGTTGCTTTGTGGCCCCTGATGGCACAATGAGTAATAATGTATCAATAAAAAGTCCATACCATAAGGAGGGCTTCCCATTTTGAGAACCTTGCAGTGTGTCCCTTTGTAAGATGAAAAATTCCTCTTGTGATACAGTAAATCAACCACTATTTGCATGCTTTCTATCGTCATATACTCCTATATTCAGATATGTTGTGCTTCCTTTGAATCCTATGTAAAGGGTTCTTCTGAATAACAATTTACAGACTCTTCTCTTTCAGAAACATTTTGAGCAAATTGGCTTCATTTTCTCAACCCTGTCACTTAAGGGAAATGTTCTAAATGCATTCTTACTATCACTTTAAACAAAAACACAGTCTATGATCAGGAAAGGCTGTACCTCTTACATTGGGTCAGCCACTAATGTACTGAAGTCACAGAGACAACCCAGAAAAGCAAATAATTCAAGAAGGAGAAATATTGATAATTAGAGCATCCTAGCTTTATGACGTTCATAATAGTTAAGGGACACTTAGAATTACACACACAATTCAGTAGTCTAGTTAAGGAAGAGTACAGCATTTAATCATGAGAGGAAGAGGACAAGGTTCTCTGATACATTACAGCTATGATTGCATAGCACAAGGCCAAAATACATCTGAAAGTCATTTCTTTCCATTTCATTACAATTTACAAATTCCAAGCCTAATTTTAGACATTAACACTCCAGAGTAGATGTATAATAGCCTTTATCTAATCCTATGAGCCATTACAGCATAGTTTACAGTACCATCCACAAGAGCTTGGCGGAGCCACATTCTGGTTATGAAATACAGGGCCATAAAGCAGATGGGGGTCCAGGGAAGGCTGCTGAGCAGCTAAACTGAAAGTCCACATCAGTTAAGGCACTAATTTGTATAATTGAGGCATTACCGTGACCTTGGAAGAGGATAGAACCAAAAGTGAATTTAAGAGTTTAGTAGCCAAAGGAGAGATGGTGAAGTGATATTTTGATAATCCTTCAGTTAAGTAATATAGATCTTATTGTAAAAAAACTGGATATTCATAACATTGAAGCTTCTAGGAATCCTCAGCCATTTCATTTTCTGATAGATATGTACTTTTAAAAATTTATGCCATCATGTCCTTTCAAAACCCCTTTGTAATATCAGAATAGTACCTCTAAATAACTGAAGCATTAACAATAGAAGGAAACTGGACAGAAAAAAAATCAGTTTGATGACCAATAAAAGAAAACAATACACAGAGTAGTGAAACAAATCTTCTAAAAAAACTTGCTAATGCTGAAAAATCATCATTGATTTGGAACGTGCTCCATTGGAATTCTTGAAAACATGAATATAAATAAAGTATGGATTGCTATTATACTAAAATTTTGAAATACCAGTGATCTAAAAAAGGAAGAATTATGACAAAATTCCATGTTTAAGCTAACTATAAAAATTATATACCATAGCAGTGCTAACTGTAATCAAATAATTGGCATTCTAATTACAGGTAATTCTTATATTTATTAAAGCAAGCTTAGCAGGGCCTCTACTTGATGACATTGTAAACTTGCTGTTTGTTCTTGAAAGTAACACAATTTGTATTTTAAAGCAGATTTGCTTTCTCTTGCATGGGCTGGAAAATAGTTTCTGATGTATCAAAGAGCAGAACAGAAGACATACAATACCACGCAGAGAGAGAAACATGTATCTGACTGCAATAGACACATTAAAATGTAAATAATGTATAAGGCCAGTGAAACTGCGAGTCATTTTTGTCTTTGTGTTTCTCTTTATTATCTGGTGTTTCCATAATGAACTTGCATTACTAGTGCAATTGGGGAAAAGTTTTTATTAGGTATATTAAATTGACCTTCGTTTTTAGTTCAACCTACACAAACTGTTAGATTACTGTCCCTGCAAATGTATTTGATCATGTCACTCTCTGTTAAGTAAATAAATGTTTTTAAAAGCCTTGACACCATCCCTACACTGCCTACAGAATCAGCTACAAATTCTTCAGTTTGGCACACAGAGCCTCCCCCGGCATGATTCCAAATTCTCTTTCCAGCCTTATCTCCCACCATTTCATACAAAAACTCTGCATTGCAGACAAACATTCCGTGTACGTTTCCATCCCAGGTTTTTGCCTTTGCTCCTTGTGATTAGACAAGCCTTCTGTGCATCACTGCTTGCTAAATCATACTCATTCTGTAAAGCCTGTCTCAAATGTTCACCCTAAAAAAAACCTGTCTAGATGTACCCTGTTACTTATGTTCGTATGGTCTCTCCCTCCTTCAAATTTGCAACAATATTTTGTTCATTTCTATTGTGGCACTTCTTATATTCTAGTTTATTTTAATTATTTGCATAATGACTTCTCCTTGGCCAAAACTGGGAGAGCTTGAAGGACAGGACTTGGTCTGACTCATTGTTGTATTGCCCACAGGGCCTAGCGAAGTGATTCTGTAAAATAATAATATTGGATGAATTAAATTAATTCCAAAGCTATTGCAACAAACGTGAGGTTAAAATATGATGAGCCTGAGCCAAATATTTTGGGCCAATAAGGCAAAATAAGAGCTGGAAAAAATAAGAAGTAGAAGCTAATCTAGTATAAGCTCAGAAAGATAAAATGATTTGTCACACTTCTGACTTTTACTGATTCATAGTGCTGGGATAAGAACATGTCTCATATTTATTGGTCCTCAAGGCAAGCCCATATCAAGAATTTTTAAAACAATATCAACAACCCCTCAAACTAACATTCTAAAATGAAAATTTTCACAGATTTTACTGATTCCAGAAAAAACAAAACAAACAAAATGAAATAAAAAATTGAAAGATAAGAAGAAGGGAGGGAGAGAGGAAGAAATTTAAAAAAGCTTCTGTGACCAAGAAAATTGAATTTGTAAGAAAGAAGAAAGAAGAGACAGTCCCTTATTCTTATTTTCTCTAAATCCCCAGTACTGGACACAAAGCCAGTTAAGTACGTAAGTACTTAATTAATGTATTGAACTAAACTGTACTCCTACCCTGACAAAACATAAAGCATAAAGAGAAATAATTTCTTACATACTCTGTTGGAATGAATGTTTGCCATTGTTTTTATTTAGTATTTACTAAATATTTAGTATCTACTATCATTATTCCATAACAAAGCCCCATCATTTCATAGAAGGTTACCTGTTTATCTGTGTGAAACTAAAGAACAACTTTAAAACCCAGGAATGAGTCAGGTCCAATACTCCATGTTTCAATTATATTTGCTCTGGGAAGGCTCTTTTGAAAGCTAGCAGTCTCAAAGCATGATTTCCCTTGTGCATTTCTTTGGTAAGTAACAGGATTTCAAAATCTATTCCAGAGCCAAAACAGAAACCTGCAACCAAAGCCAGCAGGAGGATATTTATCAGAGAGAGAGAGAGAGAGAGAGAGAGAGAGAGAGAGAGATCTTAAAGTGGGCTAAGAATTTTAATAAATTCTTTGGATAAATAAAATGTGACTTTTCCCTTTAATGAAGAAGAAAAATATTATTTTCTATAGAAAGATGTGAAATGACTCAACAGACTCAAAATTATAATGTAGAGCATGAGAAGGTTACATATCTCAGAATATGAATCCAGTTCTTTGAAGGTAGAAAACCAAATATTCTAATCCAAAGTTTCCTCACAGCTTTCTTTGGAAGCTAATATTTACACTTCCTCTTAAAAAGAGGACTTAGTGGGCAACTGACTTAATTAGGGCAAGAATAGAGGTGGCAATGCTGAAGCAGAGAAAATGGAATGAAAGCCAAGAACTTTGGAAATTAGAATTAAAATGATACACTTTTACAAATGTGAAGAAAACAAGAGATGGAGGATGTGAGGAGGGAGGGGAAGGAAAGAGGACATAAAGAGAATTAAGATGTGTTATGTGCATGTACCAGCTCCCCACAAGGAATGTAATCATGTATGGCAAGCGTATTCTAATAGAAATAAAATTTTTAAAAAAGAAAAAATGTACTCTCATGTCATAAGTTAATGAGTTTTAAATCAGATAAGCAGCATTTTGGTTTATATACCACATGTATAGAACAAATTAGCTTCTTGATTTCTGTGGGGGGAAAAAGTGATAGTTTTGAGAACCAGACTCTGCTGAAAAGTTGACCTTTCAGTCTACAAACATACCATTTAATTTACGAGAAGGAAACCCTTTTGAATTGTATTTACCCAGTTACTTTAATAAAGGTTAGGCCTTTCAAAAACAATTGTAAATGTGGCATTTAATTTCTCATGTTTTCTGAAGCATTACATGAATACTGGGATTTAAAAGAAACAACCAAGAAAATAACAACAAAGCAATTTAGGGGTTCTCCCCAGAGTGAAACAAAATGCGCAGCCCCAATATGAAAATTGCAGATTTAAAATTTTAAATTTAGAAGACTTACTAGCCTCCGTGGGTTACAGGAAATGTCATTAACACCTCCTTGGAGAAAAGATGGCCAATATATTCATTAATCCACCCATACAGCAAAGCTTTATTACTGATACACATTGGTATTAGTTACTGAAAGCTGATGATTATTCAACTGCAGAAACACCATTGGATAATGAAAAATACAGTAGTTAAAATCCAAGAGGTGAAATCTTACACTAAAATCCAGAAAGCTTTTATTTTGCTCATCTTTCTAAACAAAAGAAATCATATGTGAGAGTTACTGTTAATCTACTTTATTTTAAAATATTCAGCTTGTTACTAATTTGACAAACATTTACTGGATGTCTACAGTTTGCACAGTGTCACCTTATAAAATGAGTTACACTTCCATCATCATTGTATGGAATTAAAAATATCTGAATGCAAAAAAAATTCTATTAAAAAGTACAGCCTATGACAGAAAGAATGTAGAATTTGGAGAGAGATACAGCCAAGTTCCAATCTTGGCTCTCATT
Organism: Dolichotis patagonum; assembly: GCA_004027295.1. NCBI lineage: Eukaryota > Metazoa > Chordata > Mammalia > Rodentia > Caviidae > Dolichotis > Dolichotis patagonum. The sequence goes on along the minus strand of PVJX010009662.1, from coordinate 31,009 downwards.
TTTTTCCTAGCTATGTGACTGTAAGCAAGCTAGTCAGCCCCTCTGAACCACCATTGATTTATTTTTAAAATGAAGACAAAAATTCCCATCCAACTAGATTGCTGAGGCAGTGAAGTAAGTAAACAGCACAATGCTGAGCCCTTTGTAAATACTACTTTTGTAAATATTACAGTTCCTTTTATAATGTGAAAAAGGCTTTAATAAACATTTTCCCAAAGAAGATATCCAATAGCCAAAAAGCACACAAGAGGATGCTAAAAATCATAGCTTATTAGAGAGATGAAAACTATAACACAACGAGCTGCCATTTCAAAAATTATTACTTACTAACATTAATAGAAAAATGTCATGAGCATGTCTAGAAAGTGGAATCCATGTATACAACTAGTGGGAATATAAAATGTGCAGTGTTTATGAATAACAGTGTGTTAATTTCTCAAAAAAAATAAAAATAGAATTACCACATGATCCAGTCATTCTAACTACAGGTATATGTTTGTCTTACTCCACTGTCTTTTACTATTACAAAACAACTGAGGTTGGCTAACTTATAAAGAAAAAAAGTTCGTTTTGGCTCTGACTTCTAGAAGTCACCCTCTTAGCATCTAGGGAAAGCTTCATGGTAGGAGAAGAAGTATCTAGATGCAGAAGAATCCAAGGGTGAAGGAGCTGCTGACCTGCTATGTAACAATCTTCTCTGGGAGAATGGATCTATTTCTTCAAGAAAGGTTTTAACCTATTCTTAAAGGCTTTGCCCCAAGACCTTAAATGCCTCTTAAAGGCCCCACCAGCTTATGATGCCAAGTCTTGACATGTGCTATGCATGGACAGTGGCATAGACCATTGAAATTGGGGTCTCAAGGAGTTATTGGTAAATCCATGCTCACAGCAGTATTTTTCACCATAGCAGCAAGTGTCCAAGAATAGGTGAATGATTAAACGGCATGGCAAAGTCATACAATGGAATGTATTCAGCTTTCAAAAGGAAGACAATTCTAACATATATTCTAAAACAGTTGGGCCTCTAGGGTCCTAGGTTAAGTGGAACAAACTAGTCCTTTACAATCTTTTTTTTTCAATACTGGAAGCGTGAACCCATGCCTTCACCCTGAAATACATCAGTAGCCCTGTTTTTATTTTTTTATGAGACAAGATCTCACTAAGTCACTAAGTTTCTCAGGATGGACCAGAAGTTGTAATCTTTTGGTCTAAACTGCTCAAAGTGTTAGGACTACAGAAATGTACTACAACACCATACTTTCATAGAGTAATTAAACAAATTGAATTTTGTGTGATTGAACTAAATGACAAGAATTAAAATAGTTGAAATCCATAGGCAAATAAAGCCTCACTATTCATCTCAGTTTTTTAATGTGTCAATTTGTTTTTGTCCCTCTGGAAACTTGTTTAAAATTGTAGGAGTTTTCTATACCTGACATCCTTTCAGTACACAATGGCAGGGAGCCATGAAAGCTGGATAGTTCTCAGGATTTATATTCTGGAATGCCTATAAGAGGCTCACTCAAGGTCACTGCCTAAATTTGGTAAACTTCTTTCATTTCTGGGAAGACATCGGAATTATCCAATTTACATCTGCATATAAAACTGTCATAGGCCCATTTTGGGATAATTTTCTTACAGTATGGATAGGCTATTTGAGGTTCAAACTTTCTTTTTTTAAAATTTTATTTAAAGAGAAAACAAAACAAAACAGAAAAAAGAGTAACAACAATACAGAATTCCAAGGAAAAGAAGAAAAGAACAAAAAAACACTAAGAATTCATTACTTGATAACTCCTAGCTTTGGGCCAAGGATTTAGCTCAGCAGTATAAGTGCCTGCCTTGCAAGTGTGAGGTCGTGAGTTCAATCCCTGATACAAAAAAAAGAAAAAAGAAAAAAGAAAAAAAAACAGAGGTTCAAACTTTCAATCTGGGTTGTTCAAGGTATTACCTAAGACATGTATGGTAGAAAGCTAGGTGTGAGGATTATCTCATGATCCCAGTATCTCTGCCTTTGTTCTATAGGTCTTTGACCACTGGAATGGTTCTGTGTATTGACAAATATCTTGAGATAGTAGAGTATCGTAAGCCTTTTTTTCTCAGGATTGGTGATAGCTAAACCTCCTGACCACATCCAGCCACTGGTACTGTTAAGACTCCCCTAAATGCCTGTTTCCCCATAGCATAAGTTGATCTTTCTGGACTTTATACCATTTCTGCCTTGATTTATGGTGTCTGCCAGCCTCATCTATTTGGCTGTACTTAGCATTTATGTGTCTCCTGGCCAGGATCACTTCCAAATTCTGACAATCCTATCTTAGTTTCTTCTATATTCATATTTTTTAAACTACTGCACTTCTAAAACACTTCCAAAGGTTTTCAGAATAGAAATGATTTAAGAAATGTATTGTGGAGGTGGTAGTGGGTTGGAAAGCCTACTTTCGGTTTTCAAAAAAGAGTATATTAAAGAAGGAGTTGGAGAATTTGTCCCACTACAATTAACCAGAGAATTCACTGTCTCCATATATTACCATCAGATTAATGTTAATCTTGTGATTTACTAATACGAAGGCAAGTAAGAAGAATAAATATGGTACTAAGTTTTAAAGCAATGCAAAAATCTAACTCACAAATTTTATTCCCTAAAAATTGATATGAATTTTTAAAACACCAGTCATATAAATGGTTTAAGCTGTGTCCTGCTGTTTGGGCCTGATTCCACTCCTGTCTTTCCTATATGAAAGGCAGTGAGAAAAGAATATATTGCTCATTAGGAAACTGTTCCCAGAAAAACTAACAATAACCACGATGCTACAGATGGCCCTAAGGCAGCGTCGGAATCTCTTGATAATCACCTTATGGGAAGATTTTTCTCATAGTCTTTCTTCAGAATATTAAGAGCCCCTCCCCACCTTTCAGCTATCCACAGTGTAGTCATCTCTCCAGATTTTACCCATCCCTGACCTTAACCTCTATTCTCACAATGATATGTCAAATAGAATTCAGACATTACAAAATATGGACTCCAAAGTCAAATGCTTCTCTCAAACATGCTTTATTTGGCCTGCACCACACTAGTCATAAATTTCATATTGAGTTTGGGCAAACATTTTAGCAGTTATTTTATGGTGTTGGTGTTGGGAAGGAATCCAATCTGGCAGGAAGACCAGGAGATTGAGAGGATGAACAACAGGTAATGAGTAGTCCAGACAATATTGGGATCAGCAGTCCCATACAAAAGTAACTGCTGCACCATGTTTTATATTTCATCTATTAACTCACTTATTCACTGATTCTTTTGTCCAATTTCTCACCTATTGTGCGCAGAGAAAGCCTGAAAGCAGGTATTTGGGATATGGAGATAAATGAGAAGACGTAGTTTCTGCCTTCAGATTATTCAGCAGTAAAATGGAAATCAAAAATCCAAGAATTGGTAGTATTTACATAATCTCTAAAGCTGACTATTGGTATGCTAGTAACTAGCAGAATGAAGACACTGGACTGGAATTCAGGGAGTATGCATAATGTGGTGGAGAAAGAAGCAGTGTTGACAAAACCAAGATAGGGGCCAGTCCGAGGAGAATGAAGATATTGGGCAGGCTACCAAGATAAGGTCTCAAGCACAGGGAGTAAGAGCCAAGACACAAAATAAGGACTGGCTTTCCGAATAAGACAATTGGACAATTATCAGAATGGGATGGAAAAGGTCAGGGCCAGTCTGGCAATAAAGGGAATTGAGGATGAATAGGAGAATATTGGTCTAGAACTGCTGAAAGCCATTGGCTGGAATACATCCTAGGCTCAAAATGAACTGCCACTGCAGTTAGAGGCGAGGACACTGGCAGATTAGAAAAGAGGGTGTGCAAAAGCTTACCAATTATCATGGGTCCCTTGGGGATGACTGCCTAGCTGGTAGCCCATCACTCAGAATGAAGGAATAGATGAAATAGATACAAATTCCCTTGAAATACAGAACTTTGTAAGATCAGAGGTGTGTCATTAACTCAGCAAACATAATTGAATATTTCATACTCAACTAACCAGAGCATTTACAGAGTTAACACAATTTTACAAATGTTCTTAGAAACTGTAAATTTTTCTTTTGAAAATCAAATCATTTTAAATCCACTGCGAAGACTTGATATTTAAATAAACCACAAAGTTAAACCTTTTGTAAAGTTGAGAATCTCATGTGTTATGTGAATAATTTCCCTCTTGATCATGTTTATATATGTGTGTATACATCCCCTTTCTGTAAGAATCTTTCTGGATAAGGAGTAATATTGGACTGAGGCATCACTCATGAGAGCTCAATATGTCCCACACCACCAGACTTAGGATTTGACATTTAAAGGATAACAAATCAGGATTGCTTCCACAGCCTCTCAGTCCAAACAAGAATGGTACAACTTTGTAGGCAAATTTACAGAAGTTCCAGAGCAAAACAAAGTCTTTAAAACCCAGAAGTATTCTGGAAAGCATCAAGACTGAGACCAGGGAGTGTGATGAGTGGGTGAGATATCACCAGAGCATAAACAGCACTATCCATTAGGCATGAGGCAAATAAAAGTGACATAGAGAGGTCAGGGTTAGCATTAGAAGGATGAACCAAACTCATTTGTGTCAAGCCGAATTGGTGCCTGAATTGGAGACTGGAAAATGAGTAATGAATTAGGAACACCAACAATAGATTTTTAAAAAAGAATAGCATTTGTTTCTCTATAAAAGCAAAAGAGGTCTTTGGAGACAGATACCCCATAACTAAGACAAAAAAGGGGAAATTTGATATATCTAAGACAAGCTATGCTTCGTTTGATGAGACTGAGCAGTTTTATGGAAAGAAGGTATTTCATTGCCAAGAAAGGGTAAATTAGTGTGGCTGGTCACCCCATATTCTCCTAGTCCTAATAGTTAACATGCCAGGTGGCATTAAAGATATGGACATCATTTATGATAGACATGCATAGAATCTATAAATACATTTTAATCACAATTTCTGCCATATTAGCTTCTTATTGATGCTGTAACAAAATACCACAAGTTTAGTGGCTTATGACAACAAAATACATATTTAGGTATAATTCCAGAAGACAAAATTCAGAAACAGATAGCATCTCTAGGCTAAAACCAAGGTGTAGGCAGGGCTATAACTCCTTTGAGAAGTTCTACAGGATAATCTGCTCCCTGGCCTTCTTGTAGCCTCTAGAACTGCATTCCTCAATTTGTGTTCTCTTCATCCAACTTCCAAACCTGGAGTATAGCATTATCAAGTTTCCTTACTTTCATTTTTACATTGCCCTTTGTCTTGCTCTAGTTCCTTTTGTACCTAGAGCAAAAACCTTTGTGGTTACATTGGGTTTAGCCATATAATCCAAGATAATCTCCTCATCTAAATACTCTTAATTTGATCACATTTGCAAATCTCCTCTTTTCATAGAAGGTGGCATTTACAGGTTCTGGGAATTAAGACATAAACATAGTTGGGAAGGCCAGTTTCAAGGGTGGGAGAAGTGAAGATGCCAGAGACATGGGAAAGAAATAAAAGTTGACAAGTTAGAGTAAATCAGTTCTGTTTCACCCCCATCCAATCCTGTTCTTTTTCATATCAAAATTATTTCTTTCTCCCTTTTCATTCCTCCTACAGAAATCAATTAGGCTACACTAAGCTTTCATAAAAATAACCTCTAAAAGTGTTTTTTCTTCCTAGTAAAGGAAGAGGAATTTGGAATGAGAAATCTAGTTTGAAGGAATAGGTAGTATTAAACAACTCAAAAGCGAAAAATGTTGAACTCAAGCCATAGAAATAATCAAAAGCACTTATCTCAGTGAACTCTTCGTGTCACATAGAAAACATTTTCTGTGAATAAATGAAAACAAAGTTAAGCAATGGGTCAGAAATAAAATGGATTAGTTAGGTGTAAAGATCGCCTGTGACAATTGTGTTACTGCTTATTTGACTTTTCATGTCTATTAATATTTGTCTTATATAGTTGGGTACTCTCATATTTGGTGCATATAGATTTATGATTATTATTTCTTCCTCATGAATTTCCCCCACTAACAAGTATGAAGTGACCTTCTTTATCTCTTTTAAACATTTTTGGTTTGAAGTTCACAGTGTCTGCAAGCAGGACAGCTTTATTCTGTGTTCCTGTTGCATGGAGCATTGTATTCCATCTTTTGACTTTCAGTCTATGAATTTCTTTTTGAGTTAAATGTGTTTCTTGTATACACTATATTTGGTAATCTAAGCAACTGTTTTGAAGATAACAATATGCAATATAACAACCATTGTTAAATTCCTATCATCTTGTTTTGAAAGCCCGTATTGTTATTGATTTGGGGTTTTTGTTGTTGTAGTTGTTGTTTGTCTCTTTTGTTTTTTGTTTCTCTTTTCTGCATTTTTTTCGCCCTAAAATAAAATAAAAATAAAGAAATCAAATGGACTGTTTTAGTGAAATGAGAATGTCCCCAAACATCAGCCAAGAATAGAATGCGGTGCAGGTGACCTTTGGGGTTTTTCTCTAGCACAAGGTCAGCCCTAGACACTCCCTTTGATATTTAATCAATCTTCTCCTCCTAGTACTCCCTCTCCTAGGTCCTCAGTGCCTAGCAGCTCCACTATGCCTAGGGCAACAGCATTTGGTAATATTCAAACTGCCTGAAAGGGCCAATCCTTTGTCCCTGACACACTGTTCAATGACAATGACTTAGTAGTAATCATTACTCAGCTAATATACTACTTAGTAAATTCTCCTTTAGCCAGAAGGGGTGTCACTAATGGGAAAATGTCAGAGACTGACTGTCTCAGAGTCAGTTTTCTCCGATTCAGTTTGAATAGTGAGAGCCAATGACTAGCTAATTGAGAATTTCCACATTTGAATGGTTGTACTACTGACAAGATTACTGCCTTTCAAAGCTTTACAAAAAAGTATCACTTATGCTCAAAAAAAGTGATGAGGCTTCTAACACTAGCTTCTTTGTTGCCCGAGGTTTCAAGGTCTTTAGATATTGAACTAGAGGGAAAGAAACTTTTACACCATCCTGAAAGTCCTAAGACATAGCAAGAAAGAGGAATTTGAAAAGATGAAAGCAAATAAATAAGACAAATTTTCTCTGGACCTTCCAAGTCACTGGTAGGCTCATTCCCTTACCTCTCTGAACTGAAGACCTCTATCAAATGAAAAATGCTTTAGAAAAGAGAGGTACTAAGATGTTTGATGGAATTTTTAAAAAAGGTTTTCAGATCTCAAGCTAAATTGTGCTGAGTCATCCCTGAGGCCCCGTGACTGATTATCACAATGAACAAGGAGAAAGTCTTATTTACTTCGTGGATCAAGACCTTTGAGGTCCCTAGAGTTTTGAACAAGAAGTGTATGTGAGTGTAGGTGCTGTTACCTGTACGTGTGTGTTGTGAAAAAGGCTGGTAAACAAGGTAGAGAAGAGGAAATAAAGAAACACTGAAAGTGGAAGGAGTATCCGAGAAAAGGGCATTAATATCCCCACCATCTTGGGTCTACTACAGCTGTTCCAGTGGTAGAAACGAAAGGTTACAAGCTTCCCAGGCACCACCAACCCCACTTAGGTTTGAAGGAGGGCTCTCTCTATTAGGGTATCACTGAGTCGAATTGTCTGCCTCTTGTTTATAGAAGACAACAATAAATCTCCAAACCAACTGAAAGAGGATTTGTATTATATTTTAAAACTAATTTCAGTGGGGGGTTTAGCTCAGTGGTTCAAGCGCTTGCTTGGTAAGTGCAAGGTAATGAGTTCGATCCCCAGTACCAAAAACAAACAAACAAACAAAATAAATAAAGCTAATTTCTTCTATATCATGTCTCAACTGGAAAGAATGACAGCCTCTAATGTGAGACTAGCAGAATCTAGCTGAGCCAGGTATCATAGCAAAATATCAGTAAATCACTGTACCCCAACTATCAGCTCAAAATAAAGCATCTTGTAATTACAAATAGAAAACAAGGGAGGTGGCACTTGATATTCTATGAACTTAGGCAAAAAGACATTGAACAAATCGAGTGAATCTGAATCATATTCCCAGAATAAAGGCTTAGTTGCCTTTTTTTTGTTAGAATTTTCTGGAGCAATAGAGAAGTAAAAGTACAAACATAGGTTTATTGAGATTAGGACATGAAAAGAAGCACACAACCCATGGCAGCTGCTCTGTCTCCTTCGACCGGAATATGGGGGGTATGGGACATATGTAACCTTTGACCAGGGGGTGGTGCTTAGGGCGGGCATTGATGAATGTGAAGAGCTGATTAGAATTTTCTTTGCACACAGACAGAAAGTGGAGTTGCGATTAAGGCTGAGGAAGAAGCAGGAAGTGGTAGGCATTCCCGCTTTGGCCTTCCGCCACGTTAGACCACCGCCATAACCTTAATGTATTCTAGGGAAAAACTCTTTCACTTTTCATTTGCTCTGTACTAATAGAAAGTTCTTTTAAACAAAATCTATCATTTATGTAAAGCTATGTATTTAGAAAATTGTCTCAGTTCTCAAAGAAAAATGAGACCATTTAAAAAGCAGAGAAAATTTATATTACCTTTATACCCTGTGATTATAATTTTCCATATTCTAAAATAAGTCCCAAAAAGCTTAACAAAGAATGTCTTAACTCATTAAACCATTTTTTTCCTCCCTTCCTTTCTTTCTTATGTCTTCTCTCCCTTTATGCTCTTTATCTTTTCCTTTATTTCCATCATTTTTTTGTTTTCTTTTCTCTCACCTATCTTTCTCACTAACTTGAATGAAGGTCAGATCTATACTGACAGTTTGTCCTTGGGCACTTTTATCTTCTCAGGGGTTCAGGTCTCAAAATCGTCCACTACAATGGATTTAAGTAAAAGTATAACTTGAAAAAAATAAAAAAGAAAGACTTTCCAAAAGGTAGAATGGAATGACACTAACAAATTAAGAAACTCTCTATGTTCCCACTGAGCTATCAAAGGACTATCTCTGTGATGAAAGACCCATTGAGACACAATTGTACAACATCAGTGGCCAGCTAGAAGATAATAGAACAAATTCTTCCTATTGTGTTTGCTACTAAGGTAGGGATGGAGACTACTAAGAAACTAGGAGGATGATTTTATTGATCAAATATTTAAAGACATTCTTTTCCCACAAATATTTTCAGAAAGAGAGAGAGAGGGAAAGAGCACTTCAACCAAGAAAGAAAGCATAGTTTTGGGAGTTTTGAGTTCACCTGCCAGCCACATGATTTTGAGTAAATCCTTGGTTTATCTGTCAGGGACCAGCCAGGAAACCAAACACCAGTTTCAATACAGGACTTGAAACAGAGGATATCTAAAACTAAAATGCAGTATGACACAGCGGGTGGAAGAGCTGAGAAGCCAAATAGAGGAAAAGAAGAGAACCTAAACATTAGTGATAGCCGGAAGTCAATTTGACACCTAGAACGAGAGAAGCAGAGAGGAAGTGATGCCTGAACTCTTGGGCAGAGTCACCCAGAAGTAAGACAGTGGTGCTATCTGAGGGAACTATAGCTACAGGAGAAAAGACAGCCACTATTGATGATACTGCCCAAGCCCTGGAGGGAAGGATGGAAGTAAGAAATACACATGAGGCTTTCTTCCTCCTCACATGCTCTGGTCTTCTACCAGATTCTCCCAGTGGGAAAGCAAAGCCCAAATCTAGTTATGTCTGGAGAGCCTGAGAAATGCAACCTACATAAATTATCATCCTTGAGCTACAAGGAAAAGTGAATGAAAACCAACAAATATATCTGAGGGCAAATAGGCCTACAATTGGCACATTCATTCTCCTTTTCTATAAGAATAGAACAATACTACCTACTTCCCCAAGCCTATTTAATTAAAGATTATATGTGAAGTGCCTAGCACAGTGCCTGGTCTAAAGCAGCTTTCAATATATATCATTTCCTTTCACAATTTCAAAGTTGCAAGAAATTCGTGTTTTTCGAAATGCCTGGGTTTACTTAGAAGTAAATACTATTTCTGTATTAAAAATTCTTAAGATATAACTGCTTATGCTTCCATCTGTTCTAATTTTTAAACCCACTCCCCAACCCCCCACTCACTTCTTGAAAGGATTAAAATCATTGCTTTCTAAATGGTCACTTCAGACTTTTCACTTTCAAGACAGATTTGGGTCCTGTTTTGTCAGCTAAGTTATAGTACTGCCTTATTCTAATGTTCGATATGCCCCTATTAATTGATTTTTCTTAAGATAAAAATTTATAATAAACAATAGTCTCAATCCAAAGGAGTTAATGAATTCTACTAGTGAATACTAAAAGGGGGCTTTTGTGAAGGAAGAAAGTCACTCAACAAAAGGCTAACTGAAGATAAATATCCCCACTGTCAAACACCAGCTGGGCCCAAAGCCTTCTGTTTATGTTAGAGAGACCTCTGTCTTATAAATGTGTCCTTCAGCCCCATAGACAAAGCATGAATATTTCAGCAAAGAAATTTCAGAAAACCTTTGCTAGCCCTTTCAGGAGGTAAAATTGCAAAGATTGAGACAGAGAGAATATTTAAGCTTCATGTATTATTTGTAATTTGGAATGTTGATCATGAAAGGGAATTTGTATTTCAATCATCTATACTGCCACTTAGGAAATTTAGGCCTAAGGAAATCAAAAAACTGTGAGACTTTGATCTGCCATTGTCACTTAAGCTAGACATAGAGAAATGATGACTGCAGAAATGGTTTGTGAGGCAAATGTGATTTGTAGCAATAAAGGACCTATTAAAACTATTTGCTTTTCCTTTCTGTACACCCTTAACCCCAGCTTCTGACTCTCCAGATTTAGAATGAATTCCCAGTGTTAGGAAAGTTATACTAAAAATTAAAGGTCACACACAATTAAAACCAGGTAAGATTTCAAACCTAGTAGATAGTTAGTTATACATTGAGATTTTTCTCTGATACATACCACTACAGGGGTGCATTGGTGAAATTGCCCCCAGATGCCCCAGTATAGCCTTTAGATCTATCAGCTTGAGATTCTCTTTGTGGACTCAGCTTTCTTTCTTTTAACCATCTTGCCCTGTGCTTCATTAACCTGGGCCCATGCAAGATTCATGCTAGCTAATCTGATCAGCCAATCCAATGAGCTAGTGAGCATGTAAAGCATAACAGTGACATGAAAGTGCAGTAAGTATTGCCTTTGTGGTTAAGAAGGTTAGATCGAGAACACAACAATTTCTGATCCCTTGCACAAATTATTTAACCGTCCAGAGATTTTGCTAGCTTCTGGTGCTTTCAATAAACGCAGAGTAAGTGACTATTTAATGTTTTCTGACTTTTGGGACAGTTTTTCAGAGATATTTTGTGAAACTAATCAGTGTCTAAGAAACAGCAATGATAAGGGGCCATAAAGGGAGGGTCCAGAGTTTAGGCAAAGCCATTCGAGGACAAATTCACTCTTATTTTAGTGCTCAGGAAATATCTAGGTTGTCTTTCTGAGAATGATAATAACACATGTCTCCTACTTTTTCCTTCTTTTTCCTTGTATAAAGACCCTTATCCTCTCATATTAGCTGCTCCAAACATTTTCAATAAAACTCATCAAACCTCATGGACTCTAATACATCTAAAGGACAGGAAATGAGAGAGTCAGATGTCAGCTCAAAAATATCTCTGTTCATCAGGTCATTATTAGAACAGCTAAGTAGGTTGCTTTAGGGTTTCATTCAAAGAAGTAAAAATTATAATCTGATGAGAGCTGAGAAACAGGCTATAGCTACAATCTCTGTTTCTTTAAACAGCCAGGAACTTACAACTGTCACTGTGCAATCATAGCATCACAAAAGGGCTCCATCTCAATGGGAAGCATGAGAGAATGGGCAATATTATTTATGACTCCTTATTAAAGACAAGATACATCCCAGAGTGTAATGTTTAACTTTTGGCCTTCAGAACATGATTTTGCAGATAAATTTGGTGCCCTGATAATTTCATGTGGCATCAAGCCTGTTCTGAGTGCCACAGCTATTAAGATATAGATGACTGGGTGCCAAATAAAGCCTTATCAAAACTTACTTTAATAATAAACAAGACTGGGCAGGGATTTAGCTCAGTGGCATAAGCACCTGCCTGGCAAGCATGAGGTTGTGTGTTCAATCCCTGGTACCACCAAAAGAAAAAAAAACGAATAAATAATAATAATAAAAAGGCCAAGATATGAGGTTGGAGTGACATAATTTTACATTATTAGTTTGAATGACAAGAAGACTGCTCTTTATTAGTTTAAATCCAAATTCCATACATGTAAATCTGCAATCTTTAGGACACTGAAGTATATTCAAGTCCCTAAGAAAGCAATGCTTTTGTGTACAATTAAATACTTTAAATTAGTTTTAAAGTCCCAGATACATTCCAAAAACAGCAAGTGCTGTAGGAATTTTCTAATGCTGAATAAGTCAAAAAGGGAATAGTAAAACAATAGTAAGACTTGGGCTACAGGGGATGAAAAGAATTTAGAAAAGCAAAGGAAGGGGTATGATTTTCCATTTTTGTTAGCCAGCCTTTTTAAATTCAAGGCCCAAAAGCAAACATATTTCTTCAGTGAGAAGAAAAGTAAGCTTTCAGTGTAAGCTACTACAACAAGTAAGAAATATAGAAAGTAGTCTCAGTAGCTCCATAGTCAGACCTTGTATACACTTTGAATATCTTTCAAGATGTAGTGTTTTACTGTTTGAATATTGACTCTAAGAAGCCAACAAGTAATCAGACTAGTAGACATCTATTGCTTTCAATTCTATTACTTCACACCTTGAACTATTTTTTTACCTTTTTTTGTTCTTCTCTCTGCCTGTACTTTTATATGCTGCTATTCACCTAAAAATGATTGACTGACACTTTCTCTCTCAATAGACTCTCCTTCTGTCCTGTGGCTTCTGCTTTTTTGTGGCTTCTGATTATTGTAATAATCCTGTTTGTCTCTGAGTTCTTCCCCATTCTGTCACCTACTGATGTTCTCAGTGTATTTTTCAAATACGTACCACAAAAGACAGGATCTAAATGGGATTTCCAGCCACTATCGAGTTTGTAGTATTCATTTTAGGAGAGCTCTGCTACCAAGTTACCCACAGATCACTGACTTGCCTGAAGGCCCAATCAACTATGGCTTGGGTGGTAGTATCATTTGGCACAAACTATAGTTCTCAGAAGAAGCAGTGTGAAATACTTTCTAACATACAATAACATATCAACTCCACATTTCATGACTTGTCCATTAATAAGGATGAAAGGGTAAGCAGAAAAAAAAAACCAAAACATCGATTCATACATGTATGGGAAATAATGTGAGTTAGGTTCTTCAGAAAAGAAGAAACAATAGGATGGAGAAAAAGATGACACAGGACATTGTCTTACACAATTATGGATCCTGAGGAGTTCCAGACTTTTATGATGGGCCATGTGAAAGCTGAAGAACAAGAACATTTGATAGTGTGGGTCTTAGTCAATTTCCCATTGCCGAGACACAGTATCTGACACAATTTAAAGGAGGAAAGGTTTATTTGTGCTTGAATGGCTCCAAGGCAGAAACAGGAACAGAGTAAAGCTGTTCATATCATGGTAGTCAAGAAACCAGGTCATACCTCCAGTGAAGCACCAAATATATGAGGTTTGGGGGAGGGACACCAGAGATCTAAACCTTAACAGAGTGACTCAATCTAACTGCAAAAGCCTCGGAACCAGAGAAGTCAATGATGTAATGTTCAATCTGAAGTCAGAGGTGGAACAGGCCAAGGGGCTACTTGTAGAAGACCTAGAATCCCAGAAGCCAGAGACTTTAGAATTCTGACATTTCAAGACAGAAGAAAGGCATCTCAGCTGCAGAGGCAAGACAGACAGTGATTTCTACTTTCTTCTGACTTCTTTTTCCACATTGAGGTCTGATCTTCTTCACTCCATTTACTAACTCATATGACATCTCCTTCAGATACATGCCTAAAAAGTCCATCAAATATGGGCAAGATCACTTTATTAGTTTTCTGGGCCTGGCAGAACAAAATACCACAGTCTGGGATGTGAGGAGGCTTAAACAAAAATTGTATTTTCTTACAGTTCTAGAAGTTAAGAGCCCAGGATCAAGGCTTTGGCAGCTTTGATTTCTATTGAAATGTTTCTCCTTGGTGTAGATGCCAAGTTTTTACTGTCTTTCTCTCACATGTAGATCCCTGATGTCTCCCTTGTGTCCTGTTCTTACAAGGACTACAGTCATGCTGGACTACAGCCTTTCTTAACAGGCCTATTTAAACGTAGCTATCTTCTTAAAGATCCTTTCTCCAAACAAATCACATTCTGAGGTACTGAGGATTAGAGGTTCAACATGGGAATGGGGCAGGCACGATTCATTCTATTACAATCAGCCTGACTGAAGAGCTGGTAAGGGAATGGGAGAAGAAAACGTGCACTGAACATATGTTATAGGAGGTACTATGCTAAGTGTTTTTATAAAGTTTTTCTTATTTAATTTTCAAAATAACTCTCATGAGAATGGCACTTAGCATCTCTATTCTGTAGAAGAGTAAATTGAAGACTGAACTTATTATAGTAACCAACTGGAAATTCAGTGCCAGACATATTTCTCCCAAGTCAATATTCTTACCACTATACACTGTCACCTCTCCAGACCACGTTGATAGAGGAATTTTAAAATGTATGAATGTACTACATATGGCTTTGAAGACTCTAAATGGTTTGGTAGAGAATTGCTGCAGTGTTTGAATGGAAAGAGAAAATACTGATATGGGAAATGAGGTTTTGAATAAATTAGGAAGAGCTAATTTTTATTGCGAATTTATTATGTGTCAGACACTGTAATATATACTTACATAGACTGAAATTTATTCAACGTAGTGTTCTTATGAGATATATGTTATCTCCTGAATCCAAGAAACAGGTTCAGTAACTTGTTCAATAGCCACACAGTCTTTAGGTGGCAGACCTAGGATTCCAACAGAAGCATTCTGGCTTAGAAATTAGTCTGACACACAGCGTGAAACACTAAAGCACAGGAAAAAAGGTTTCAGCATAGGGAGAACACTTGTAGGTAATTGCAAAAGTCTTGATTCAAAATGATGAAAGCTGGATCGAGGTGATAAAGATGGAGAAATGATGAAGAGATCAGTTTGAGAGACACTGGTAAAAGATCTCTGTCTCTCACTGTTATCAGTAGATCTTCTGCAGGGAAATAGAAAGACAAATGGCTTCCAATTCTTTTTCTAAATGTGGCTGTATTTCCTGCCTATTCATCCATGGCTAAAACAGAAGAAAAAAATGACAGTTCTGCAGGTGTTTCTCAAGTCTCATGTGATTTATTCTTTCCAATCAAAAGGTAGTAATTTTCTAATCTCAAAGTATACAGGCATCTGCTTCCACCAAATAAGAAACTAACTACCATCTATTGTATTTACTGGTAATTTATACACAGCAGTTTCCTTGGCAACGAGGAACTAACAACTTGGTTGTTTGGAGTTAAAGTGAAATCTCAAATTTCAGAAATTATATTCTGAAAGGATGCAGTATCTTGTGCAGATCATATATTTTGTCTAGTATAAAATGAACAAAATGTGATGTACCTGAAAACATATGCAAAATAATCTTGCACATATTGACAACCTTTGACCTAATGATAAAACACATATTTCACTGAATTATAGACAAGATTCAATGTTTAATAGTTTAGAAACTAAATTGTTTGACTAAAAATCTACATTCACAGCAGATAAAATATATCCTTATCTTTTCCAAATCATCTTTTTTTATTTGAAAATGTAACTAAAACATGAGAGAAATAAATGTTTAGTAAGTTGTTATCATGTAGATGCTTCCATGAATATGATCTCTCTTTAATCTGAAAGGAACTTTATACCTTCAAACTATTTTTCTCCAGCCTCTAGTCTAGATGATTCCTAATGAAATTATTTTAGTTTGGTGTTAAAAACTGAGAGTCCAGTATATTGGGTGCCAGTTATCGGATGACTATTGACTGACTTTCAAAGGTAGATGCAGATGTGTCAGCAGCTGGAGCAGTAAATCTCCAGAGACCAAATGGCCAAGGTAGTCAGCATTGCAAGGTAAATTGATGTTGACCTCCAGCACAGACTGCAAAAATGTCAGTGATTTTGAATCTACCCGCCATGCCAAAGCTTGGTGCTATACTGCTGATACCTTGATACAGAATGGATGAGAAGCAAAGAGGCTTTTATTGTATAAGGCTTCTGATGAAGGTTGGTAGTGGTCATTTTAAAACATTGTGACTATAATAGCCAGTTTCTAAATGTTTTCAATTAAATCTTCTGAATGATTTCATGAAATGTGTGCCATTTTTTTAATCTATGAAGTTATTAAAAAAAGAATTCTCTTTTTCTGCATATATTTTTTTGAAATGAGTGACTATAACCAGTAAACCATGATTGACATGTACTTTATCAAGTATAGAATTACTAAATACTGGAAATGTGTGTGTGTGTGTGTGTGTGTGTGTGATACATATATATATATATATATATATATATATATATATATATATATATGGATATTAGGAGATGTCTGTATACTAGTTGTGCTTTCTCTGATTATATATCTTCTTTATTTTCTTTATAAGAAAGGTATTTTCAGGAGAGCCCATTGCAAAACACTATTACTTTAAAGAGAAAACCTTAGATGTTACTACCCCAGGCCAAATTCAATAGGAAACATTGCCATCATCTTTATTCTCTGTGAAGCCCTTGAAGAAAAAGCATCCATCCAAAAGCAGCAAGGTGGCTCCTCTCTTAACTTTTTTCTGCCCAGTGTCCTGGATACTCTCTTTAAGGTCCTCCAGCACTTATTTATACTCTCTCAGTCCTTCTCGATGCTTCTTTTCTCTTGCAAGCAAAACTCATTGCTAGTAATGAATTTTAAAATGCTACTGTGCACTTAAGAAGCAATGTTTTGCCAAAATGAAATCAAATTCTTTGTCAGGTTTTCTGGATTTCAGCCATTTTATTCATTGTATGAACTTAAGCAACCTCAGTTTGTTCAACTGTAAGATAATATATTTTCTTATGTATTATTGCGAAAATTAAATTAAGCAATTCATATGAAGAGTTTTCCATAAATTCAATCTAATTTTAGGTACTAAAATACTACTAATGATAAATTTGTCCCATGGAAAAACTTTGTTGTTTTTCTTTCTATTATGCCCTTCACAGTGGGAATGTAAAGTAACAATAAGAACAATTGATAAGTATCTAACTTTCTTTTGTTCCACAAACAACAAAGCAGACCTTTCCCTACACCTTGGGAGACTACAGGAAACTGATTTTAACTTAGGTCTTCATATTTAAACATCAATACAATAGATGGTCTTAGGTTTAATTATTCAGATATAACAGGTATAGCCTAGGACATTCATAGGAAAAATACCACTATAGCAAGCAAGGATTTCCCTGGTCAAGATCCAGGCATACTATTTTAAAAAGTGAAAAGTAAGGGATCTTCTTCTGAGCCATTATTCTAATATCTAATGAAGAAAATTTAAGCAAATTATATCCAGATAAGTTCAGGAAATTCTCAGTCCATGTTCAATCCTTAGTCATAATTATCACATTCTCCACTTTATTTTATTTCTTCCTCCCCCAGGATCAGTGGTCAATTCTGAGTATTTTGGTGAGCAAGGAATACAGTGAAAAAGAATGGCACTGTGTTGGTCTTCTTTTCTTAGGTCTGATCTTAGGAAAGCATGTGATGCAATGTTCCTTTGAATAGTGCATCAGTTAAAATGTATTACTTAGCAAATCATACCAAATATATAACATCCACTCACTTAGAACACAACTCTGTGAACAAGCAATTTTGACTGAGCTCAGATGGACTTTTATGCAGGTATCCACAGTCAGCTGGCCATCAAGGACCTCACAGATATGTCTGGAGATGGGCTGGTTGTCAGATGGAAAAGAGTAAATGGACCATATGATTTTTGTAATACAAAAGGGTAATCACAGAATGTTCAACAGTTGCAACAGAAGCAAGGAAAGGCAAACCACAATGTGTCAACACTCTGAGTTTCTACTTGCCAGCGTATTTTGTATTTCCTGTTGGCCAAGTTAAGATACATGACCAAGACTGGAGTCATGGTGAAGGGTACCACCAGAATGTAGAAACAGGAAGATTAGAAACCAACGACTTCACTAGAACGACCTGAAACAAGTGGAAGTTGGTTATTTTATAGATATTTAGTTCTAGCCCAGCTCTTTTGTGCTAGTAGCTAGTGAGCGATATCACAGGCTTCAAACCATGGCAGAGAACACCTAAATCATATGTAAAATCCTCTCACCCAGGTTAAAGATATCTTAGAAACACATTGGCCTGCTTTCTCATTCTCTCAGGTAATTTTTCCCTATTCAATTCAGAGGACCAAACAGCATTTTCTTATGACCTTCTAGGTTCCTGGATGGTTCATGAAACTAGGAGCACAGGGTTGACATTTGTACATAGATAAGACTATACTAGTATAGACTAGTATAGTCTTATCTATGTACTTTCTTTATCTAGGCCTGACACACAGGTCAACTCTACCCTAAAGTGGCTGCATTGGATGATAGAGAGTGGATTGTTCAACCAAAATTCTCAGCTCACTGGTCTTCAGTTGGAATTTAAAATTTAATTCCTTTTTCTTTTGAGTTTCTTGACCTTTGAATGAGTATTTTAATCATTTATAAATCTTGATTTTTGGCCAACAGACTGGGGAACAGAATAAAAGGACTACCAAATTCATGTCTGATATTCTGCCTACCTTTCAAAAATCCTGTATTCTTACTATTCTATTCATGCATGTGTTGTGTGTGTGTGCATGCATGTGTGTGTGTGTGTGTGTGTGTGTTTCTGGGTGCTTTGCACATGTGATTGGGTGGAGACTACAAAAAGGCAGAAGAAAAACTGCTCAGACTAATTTACATTCTTTGTTTCCTAATTATACATAAACTAGTGGCTTCTTTTTAAGCTCAGGGGCTAAAACTTTCCCACCTCCATTCTTGGAGCTCATGGTAATAAGTAATCTACGAATTCTGAATTTGTACAAATGGGAGCTATTATTCTGGATGCTCAGATTCTAGTCAGACATAGTTTGCCTCCAAATCACGCCATCAACCAAAGTCAAAGGTCTTAGGTGAACCTTGTAACAGCCTTGTATGATTTATAGGGCAAGTGATGCCAGAACAACTGCACTTAAGAATCCAAGTGTAATGATCCACTAGGAAGGGAAACATAGAAACGTAACATTTTGAAGTACTAACAGATGGATTTTCATTCTCTTTTTACCCCTCATTATCCCCTCAACATTTCGCATTAAAATTAGACCTTGAGGCTGAGACTTACTGCCTTGGGCAAGGCCCAATACATAAAACAAAGAGTCACATTCTAAGGGTTTACTTTGGAATTCTATCTCTGAAAGTGTTAGCAGAGCCACTGTTTCAACAGATAAAGTTTGGGATTATAAAGCTGATACTTTTGAGAGAGAAAAAGGTTTTGAGTTTCAAAATTTAAAAACTTGGGTCAAGGCCTGAAAGTTATTCCATAAACAAAAAATTTATAAAGAACATACCATGAAAGAACCTACATTCCACACCCTTAAATGAAATAAAGTTAGACTGGCTGAGAAGAAAAGAAGAATTGACACTAACTGAGAGCAGAGCCCTGTCCTTCACCTCTGTGCTGATGCTCAGGAAGGTAGAAAGCCTTGCAAAACTGGTGGCCAGACATGTACAAAGAGAGGGCCAGAGAGTGTTCCAAATTTCCCAAGACTCCAGAGTGGGGGCTGACATGCCAAAGTTGCCTGTACTTTTACAGAGACTACGTTCAAATAACAAAGAAACGTAGTAATTTCAGTGGAGAAAAACTGACAGTGAACTTCGTGTTAACCACAAAATGCACAAGTCTGGTTGGTCCATGGACATTAAGAGACACTGTGGTCAGATTAAAGACAGCTAGCTAAAAATATAATAAATGCTCTGTTTTCTTCATCAGATACCACCAAAGGACAATCATAGGCATAGTATCTTTGCTCTCCTTTTGGTACTTGGATGTAACCCTGCAGAATGAGGCAGAAGAGCAAAACAGAGATTCTTTACCATGTTTTTCCCTGAAAAGAATGCTTAATCGTGAATTTAACTAAGAGTACTTTGAACTAATATTAACATTTCTAAAACTGAACAGAATATATACTTTGAACAGTGAAGGGGAAGAAGGGTAACATTTTTACATACTCGAATTAGACTATATCAGGTTGTGTTGGTTTCCTGTTACTGCTGTAGTAAATTGGCATCAATTTAATGGCTTACCACAAAAAAATATTATACCTCTGGTATTGAGGAGTTCCAAGGGTCAGCAGAGCTGTGGTACTTCAAAGGATCTAAGGGAACATTTGTTTCCTTGTCTTTTCAGCTTCTAGAGACAAATTGCACTCCTTAGGTTATAGTGTCTTCCTTTGTCATCCAGCAACATATCTTCACCTCATCTTCTCTCCTCCTGATCATTCTTTTTTTCCTTCCTTCAGTCTGTCTCAGCCTCTATTTCTTTCTCTCACTTCACAAACATACTTCCTCTGTTTCCAGTTCTGTGTAAGAACATCTCACTTCCTCCTTTGATGCAGATGCTTCTGCCTTCCTCTTTTGTGTAAGAATTCTCACGCCTAGGGCTGGGGATTTAGCTCAGTGGCTTAAGCACCTGCCTGGCAAGCGTAAGGTCGTGAGTTCGCTCCCCGGTAACAAAAAAAAAAAAAAAAGAATTCTCACGCCTGCTTACATTGGACTACCCAGGATTATTTCCACAATTCAAGATCTTTAACTCAATCACAAGTGCAAAGTTCCTACTGTCATCCAAAGTAACATTCACACATTTCTGGGGTTGGAATGTGAACATCTTTTAGGGCCCATTGTTCTGCCTAGCACACAGTGTAAGGTGGTATGTAACTCAGGAAAGCTCACTGTTGTATAGATCACTTCTTATATAAACCCAGAGAACCAAATGCCCAGACACAGATTTCTACATGAGATTAATGCTATCAACTGGTCTGTAGACATTAGGCACTGAGAAAGTCCTACCAGTTGTTCACAGTCAGAGTTAGTACTAAGTGGGTGGTGCCTATGCTGCATTCATTGTTAGATATTTTGAAAATACCCCTGGTGATAGTGACAAGTTGAGAAATAGCACCCTGATGATGTGAACAGTTAAATCCCTTGAGGAGAGCATCTCCAGAGGTAAATGAGCTGAGGAAGGCAAATATTTGGATGATTAGGTGTATGACCGAGGTGAAAAAAAAATTATATCTTCTACACATATGCCCTGGATAACATCCAAAACTGGGTAGTGTTTCCAGTAACCAATACCCATGTAGTATACACATCAATGTCCTCTTTCCTATGATTTTTCTAGAAGATATAAGTGGCATTTTCACACCTTAAGGGACATATTGATTCATTCATTCAACCATCTTTATTGTCTGTTGGTGGGAAAAGCTGTTCTAGGTATTGAAAATATGTTGGTAAACTGTAGAAGACAGTATGATGCAGAAGCTCTCAAACTCTATTGCTCATTTGTGAATGTATTTATTGTCCAATAAAATGTAGAACACAAGGATGTTGTAAAAATATAGGTTTCTGAGCCTCTCAGACAGACTGACTTGGAGGATTTGAGAAAGTCTATAAATTGTAGGTAGCTGGAAGTAAGAGTGTTTATATAAATGTTAATATGCCTACTGTCTCTATTTATAATTTCTATGTGGATATTTATTAATTGTATTGAACATCATAATTCTTATATCATTATCTGCTTATTTATTTAAATAACTCTTAAAGGAGTCTAGATTAAATAACAGAATAAATAAGTGACTTGTCTCTAGGTTAGAAGATATCTCTCATGGTTTTATTTGCAAGATAGGCTAATAATTCTCACTTTCAAATATTAAATTAAAAACTTGTACTTTGTGCTGGAGCTGTTTTTTTGTGTTGCTGGGTAGCACACTTAGGAGTTTGATATTTGTGATTCAAATGTGCTCCACTGACAAATTCTAAGGGAAACTGGCCTCCGCACAGCTGCTGTTTAGTTGACTGTAAACACGATTCCACTTCTCGACAGCCAAAGTAGGGTAGTCTATCCCTGACTTGATAACTTCTCTGTGGCACTGCCTAGCAAAAATGAATTAATTCAGTCAGGTTTCCTTTCTTGGTATCTTAAACAAAGAATCACAGAGAAAAAGAATAAGTTAGGTCTAGGAACTAAACCGAAGGCTCATTACTAAGGTAGACCCAGGTTTTATCGAGTATAAAGCTTGTATTGCTGGGGAAGGATGGAAGAAATTTGAGAAAAAGAACATAAAATTTTAAATTAAGAGAAAAGCCTTAGAAAAAGTCCAAGGAAGTAAGAAGCCATGAAACTTAAACTCATTAACTATTACTATGCTATAATCTGTCTGTATCCATTTATAAAAGCAAATGTTAAATTTTCAAAACATTTTCAAACTCTTCAAGGCTATGTTAAGTGGCTTGAATTCATTGATGTTGGGAATTCTGAAACCACAAGCCAGTAAGTATGATGAATCTTGATGCTTTCCTTTCTCAAGAGCTAATTTTTAATCATTCACCAACACATCATTGCATTCACTTCTTGATAAGAAATTTACCTGTGACCATCGATAGATTTAGTTGGTAGAACACTCATTAGTAGCCATGTCCAATATAGGTAAGCAGAAGATGACAGAAAAGAGAAAAAGGGGCAGATTCTTGGAAACAAGATGAGAAATAATAAGAATGTAGCCTGAGGAAGAATCCTTCATTCCACATAGTATTTTAGTTTAGTTCCTGGTTCCAATAAAACCTGGTTGAATTACATTTTCCATATTTGTATTTGAATGGCACATTCTTTAATCCTTCAAGTTTCCCGCTCTTTACTTAGTTAGCTTGAGTAGTACTCTCTTCTTTGTAACCAAAAAAGCGTTATTTCACAATTTTCATGAGATTCTATGAAATCAACTCTTTGGTTATAGATTGAAGGACTTACTTAGGCCAAAAGTCTAAGTAAGCGTCATTGGATGGGAAAAGTGAGAATGACTCATAGCAAATATACCACTTGCTTGAAAAATAACTATTTTGAACACTATATGTAAAGTTTGAGATCTCTACTGAATATTCAAATAGATATTTCAAGTTAACAGTAGCAAATCTTAAATTTAGAGAAATCTGGGTTGGTGACACAAATCTGGGGGTCATAAGCACACAGGCATTATTCAAAGTTACGAAACTAGATAAAATCACTTATATGAGGAAAGTATAGATAACAAAGAAAAGGTGGTCCAGAACTGAATTATGAAGCTTTTATACACTCAAAAATAGGACTGAGGAAATGATCCAGAAAGCAGAATGAACAGACACTAGCTATGAATAAAATATGGTGTACCAGTAACCAACAGAAAATGTAATTTCAATAATAAGGTATTGGTTAGTTATACCATATGTTTATGAAAGCCCTATTAAAATTAGGATTAAAAATTGGAAAAGTTGTTGCAGTGGTATAGAGACAAGCCAGACTGTTGTAGGTTATGATAAAAAATGGGTCCTGAGAAAATGAAGACATTGACTACAAACAAGTCAGTTAAAGACATTCTATAATGTTGGAGAACAGAAAAATGAGGTAGCATTTAGAGGAAAATGTGAGATAAAGGGAAATATGGAAATATGTTTATGTAGTGAGCTATTCCAAGATAAAAGGAGAAATGATGGTGCAGAACAGAGACAAAAATGGCAGGCGAAAAGTCTTTGAGAAGTCAAGAGCAGAGTACAAGTGGAGGGACTGACCTTTGCTACAGTCAAAGAATATATAGAAGTAGGTTAGGTAGATTTAACAGTAGAAAGGTAAGGGAACTCTCATGTGAAAATGTGTTTTGTTTTGCTTTAGTATTTAGTGGAGTGGAAAGATTTTAGAAGTTTAATGAAGAGGAAACTGAACAAAATGACTGTTCGAAGAGTAAAGAAGCAACTGCACAGAAAGAGTATAATCTATTCCCAGGCAGGATTTGGTGTGCTAGGGTGGGGGAGGTTGCTTTGCTCTGTTTTGCTTTGTACCAGAGTCTTGATATGTTGTCCAGACTGATCTAACCTCACTGTGGTGGGATTGCAAGCATATAAGACTTTTCCTGACTTTGCTGGGAAGTTTTATGTTGAAATGTAAGGGTAGAATTTAAAGTTAGACCAGTGAGTATGTGGTTTAACTTTGATACTCTAACAAATAAAACTTCTATCTTAGAGTTCTGTACATCAAAAATCCAACATGGGTCTCACTGGGCTAAAGCAAATACATCAGAAGGTTACATTTCTTTCTGAAGGATCTAGGAAGTAATCAATTTCTTTGCCTTTTCCAGCAATCTTTGGACCTCTTGAATTCCTTGATATGGCCCATTCCTCCTCTTCAAATCCAGGAACGGTGGTAGTTCTTCTCATGTCACATCCCTGTATGCTCTTCCACTGTTGATCTCTCTCGAACAACTAAGAAAGATTTCCCTCTTTATTAAAAATAAATGGAATTAAATTGGGTTCACTTGGATAATCCAAGATAACCTGTTCATCTCAAATTCCATAAATTTAATCACATCTACAAAGTCCCTTGTAGTGTACAGCTACACATGTTCAAGCCCAGAATAGGTAGAAAATAGGACAGTGACAGAATTCAGCTTCTGAAAACAGGTACATCTGAGAGACAAGCAGCAAAATAGGCAAAAGCTGGAGAAGTATGCAAGACAGTAGTGAAACTGATAATTAAAATCAACATTTTGGACGTGGTTGATTCACTTTTTTACAATGACATATCAAAGATATGACTTTCAGAATAACTAGATCATGCAAGGTAAAGAAAAAGGCCTTGGAGATTCAAGATGAAAAGAGCCAGAGTACTGTATTTATGTGAATGTTTAAGACCCTAAGAATAATATTTGCATTAGGGAGAAAGAAGAAAAGAGTGGACCAAATACTGAAAGTCCTCAATTACATGAAGCAACTGGTTTAGAGGAGAATAAAGAAAAGTAGTGTGTTGTAGGTTAGCATAGCCTAGGCACAAATGTCCTGGGGTAAATAAAGAAAAAGAAAGAGAAATGGAAACCTACTCCACTGTCCTCTAAACTCCTGCCTTGCAAAGGGCAAGGCATGAAATAGGTTTACCATTTGAAACCTAGCATTTATTATACTTGCAATAAACCTTGAGAATCTGTATATTTGACATGTAAAAAAGCCAAGCTTCAGCCTCAATAGTCACACAAATCATATTTTGCTTGTGTTTCAGTCCCAGACCTCATAGAGTCAAATGGCTGACTATATATACTTCAGCATAATATTTAGCATCTTGGAACTTGAATATGACCATTAACAAAGAGTCTCAAGTTGCTAGCACATCTGGTCAACACATTGGTATCAGTGATAGAAATAAAACACCATTTATATTTTCTAATATCTGAATATTCACTTGCAAAATAGGCAAGAATTCTTTGTGTTGAAATCTGTGAAAAAATTGGGGTTAATATATTGAAATTCTCATTAATCCATTAAAGAATAAATGCATATGTTTTAAAGCAATGATAAAGTGTTTTACTTATAATGTTTGTGAAAACTATACATATCTAAAACAGTTATTATAAACTCTTCCAAATAGTAACATAAATAGGGAATCAGCTTGAAAATTGATATAAATATTAATAGGGTGCATTAATTGATATTTTTTGGAAGAATATTATAAAATTTTGAGCCTTCCAAATAAGGCAGATAATTATATAATTATAAAATCAAAATAAATTTTATTACAATTTTAATCTTTATAGAATTAGTCATCATCAAATATTTCAATTAATGTATAAATGTATGAAGTAATATTACAATGATTTTATAAACTAGCTAAATACCATCTAATTTAAAATCATGCAACTCTATTCCAGAGACTGTCATAATTTGTGCATTATGTACATCTGATGAGAAAGAATTAAAAGACAAATATCCATTTTGCCATCTCAAAATTCATGAGGAGGAAAAATCTCTAAAATCACATGTAAAAACCTCTATGATAACACATCTTTGATCCAAAGACAGTAAAGAATACAGAGAATGAATAAGAAGAAAGCATTAGAGGAAGATGGGTCACCTTGTAACTATCTCTCCCAAACACTTCAGTTTGAACTTGTCATCTGTTTAGAAGTCTCAAGAAACAGTAAAATGGCTCCAAAACTAACTTAGCACCAGACAGTACTAGGAAATTATTCCTGCACCGTAATTTCAAACTTGTACTTGATGACTAAATGTATAAAGTAACATCCTAACAACTAATACAGAGAAAAAATTTCACATTTATGCCTGTATGTTACAAGTTATTCTCTTGTGAAGATATTTTTGTTGAGCTGCCTTTTTTTACTATTTTTTACCATTGCTTATTTTTAATGAGATATACCTCTCATAGCGTGGTATTCATCGTAATAAGTCTACAAGGTATAATGAAAATATATGGTGAAAATTTACTTTTTTTAATATTACTAGAAAAGACACACTGCCATTAATCCTCCTCAAAATATTCCCCTCATTTTCCACATTTATCTCATCGTACTTGCCACTTTTTGAAGCAATTCTGCAAGTCTCTTTCTTGAGTGTCTTTATTTGCGTTGGTGTGGCTACCTCAATGTACTGAATCAAATTGAGCATTTATTTTCATGGCCATTTTGACTTTGTGTAAAAGTCAGAAGTTGCATGGTGCCAGAGCCTGTGACTAAGGTGTATGAAGACACACTGTAATGCTTTTGCAAGTCCGCTTTTCTTTTCAGTGGTACTCGGCAGCATCATTCATCTTATTGTTTATCACATCTTGTAAAACCACTCAGAAAAGGAACTTGGGGAACTTTTTCAGAAAATGGCAAAATAATAGGATAAGCGTGTTTGAAGTGGAGGAGATATTCTGTGAGGGACTAATGGCAATGTACTTTTTGCAGTAATATATTATTTTAAATTTAAACATTCACTGTATATTTGATTACAGCTTGTACACATCAGTGGTTTATAGTACATTCACAAAGTTGTGCAAGCATTACTGCAACCTAATTCCACAACTTTTTATCACCCCTGAAAGGACGTCTCATTGCCATTAGCACTTACTCTCTAGTTCTTGTTACCCCATGCCTCTGGCAACCACTAATCTACTTCCTCTCTTATGAATTTGTCTATTCTGGACATTTGTTTAAATGTGGCCTTATGTGCCTGGCTTCTTTCAACAAACATAATGTTTCCAGAGTTGGCATGCATTACAGCACATAGCAGAACTTCATTGCTTTTTATTGCCAAATAATACTTCACTTCATATATATATATATATATATATATATATATATATATATATATACTATGCATTATTCATTCATCATTTGATGAACATTTGAGTTGTTTCCACTTTGAATCTATTAGGAACAATGATGCTATATATTTTCCAATAACCTTTTTAGTAGATATATGTTTTCATTTCTCTAAAATATATGCTTAGGGTCATATGTTAACCCTGTTTAACCTTTTGAGGAACTGTCAAACTCTTCCAAAGCAGCTGCACAACTGTGTTTTTACAAGGAATTTATGAGGGCTCTAATTTCTCATACTAACCTCTTTGATACAGATGCCTACTGAGACTAAATAGGATTTCATTCTACCCTGAAATATCTGGACCAGAGAATACTTTTCTTTGGCTAGGCCTGAAAGGTTAAGCACCCACCACCCTACATGTAAGTTCTTACTGCTATCTTCCCCTGACGAAGTTCTATGGAGATTCCTGTATGTACCGCATGTGCAGACCCACATATTTAAGGAATGTTTTGGACAGTTTCACTACTCAGGTTCTGGAGCCATTTATTACCTAATAGGAGCTCACATCAAGACCATTTAGTCTTGAGTAGCTATGTAATGTTAATAAGACATATTATTTCATTTATTTCTTAAAATATGATGATATAAGTACCATTACTCTCATTTTAATGATAAGGAAACTACACTTCAGAGAAGTTAAGGAACTTGTTCATTATTACAGAGAACAGATTTGCAGGAAAATCAAGTCCCATGCTTTGATTCCTTTGAATGTTATCCCAGTGCAGGTAAGCAGCTGATTACCTAATATTGGCTCTCAATCATGAAATCATTTGCATAGATTGTATTAAGAAGACATAGTCCCAAAATATTTTGGCAGGTACCAAATTCTCCAAAAGCTTTAAAAGATTTATTGTAGCTTTTCTATGATTAGGCATTATCTGGATCCACTGATGATCATCAAATTCATTCAGTTAATTGTTCTGAAAGAATTAATTTAGGCTATATGTGACAGAAAACAATGGAGCAAAAGCCTGAAATGTGGCTAATGTCCAACTAATAATTGCCATAGATTCTTCTAAAATACTTTAATTCTTAATCATTTTATTCAGTGCTTTCAATACATATATTTATACTTCAATTATTTTGAATCCAGATGCTCATTTAGTATTCAAAATTTTCATGAAATACTTCTCTATACTCTTCAATTGAAACTTATTTCCCTATGTGAAATCTGCCCTCATTTCAAACAAATGAGATTTATATCCTCCTTCCATGTAACGCTCACTACCACTGCAACAACTTTGCTCATGTTTCTCCCATCTCTGATAATATCCTTTCCATTTTCCCTCACCAATAGAATATCTGCATTTCCTTAAAGCCTAACTCAAATATTACCTGGTCCAAAAAGTTTTCCTCCTACAATTGTAGTCCTCAATAGCCTGTCTTTTCTTTGAATTTCAGTTATATCATGATAGGCAAAAAAGGCAAGAAAGTTAGGCACATCAGTGAGATCACAATCCTTGGTTAGAAAATAATGCCTTTCTTAGGAGTCCAAGTTTCAGTACTTTCAATACTTCTAGTATTTTTTTGTCTTTTTGAGACAAAAAAAATTGAGGGTCTTACTATGCAGTTCAGGTTGGCCTTGAGCTCACTTTGTAGCCCAGGCTGCCCTTGAATTCACATCAGTCCTCCTGTCTCATCCTCCAGTCTCTGGTATTCTTGATAACTTTAAATCATCAAGGTAATCTTTATCTCAGATAAACTTGAGCAACATACTCATTTTCAGTGAAGTCTACCTAACAAAAACCATTAAGAATTGTTTCTCTATACAACTTTTGAGATAATGAGGCAAAACAAAATTTGCTAATTTACTTTTATTTTCTCTGCTGTTACAGAGCTGGAGACTTAACTGAGGGCCTCACGCATATGAATCATGCACTCTACCCCTGAACTACAATCCTAATACCCTCAGTTTATTTTTAATCCACTTTCCAGGGGCTGTCTTCAGCTTGGTAGGTCTCTGTCTCATTTCCAATATCTGTACTATCCAATCGTGGAGAGCAAGCACTGAGTCTTAAAATACTGAGTCTACGAATCTGCAAAAGTAAAAGTGTTCAGTAAATTCTATTCACTGAGAAAAGAAAAGAGACTCAGAATGAAAACCTCCCAAGAATGTGAGGGAAAAATAGGACTTCAGTTGACCAAGATGATCAAGACTATTTAAAAGAAAGTGCAAGCTCCTCAAAGACAGGAACCAAGTATAAATTTTTTTTGGCCTCCGCTGACATCAATGAATAGAATTTTAGTGAAGAAAATCCCTATCCAATAGATCCACTTGGATGTTTAAAGTCACCCCAAAGCCTGAAAATATCTGCCATAAGTCTTAAATTTTAGCACCAATACTAAAATCTATCACCTAACTCTCTTTGGCAATTTCTTTTCCCTCTTGTCCTCTTTTCTCATTGGCAGTCTTTTATTTTCTTTTCCAAAAGCCCATCAAGCACAGCACACTTTCAGTGATATTCCATTTTTTTCTGGTTTTAAATCAACCTTATGTGTTCCCTATTAAAAAGTGAGGCTATGATCATTCTGGCTTCCTCCCTTAATGAAAAAGTTCTGTTATAAAGACAGAATAGAAATCTCACTCATAGATCCAGGTCTCGCCTGAGAATGGAGAACCTCTATGTTGGTATTTATTAGATGCAATATTTTTAAATGGAATATGTGAGCACTCTTTCAAAAATTTCAGCATGCAAAAGCCCCAGTTTGGAATGTCTTTACATTAATCAGCTTTCCCAGCAGCATAATGATGCTGGAAATTAGGAAAGCAATGGAGGATTCTTAGTCGGATTTAATAGGCTCAGGCACTTTGCTAACACACTGCAGTGGATCAATTGAAGTTAATTATTATACAAGATTAAACTCCAAGTAACTGCAGTACATCAAACCAATGCAAAAAGCTCTGGTTAAGAAAGAAACAAAAACAAACATGAATTCTGGAGGCAAGACTTTTCTATCTGATCTGTAAATCACATTACATATAAACATAATGGACTAATACAATATGAAATTCAGCTTACTAAACTCTGAAAGTAAGATATAAACTTTACTTACAGTCTCTGTGGGATACTTAACCTGGGAACCGAAAGGAATCATTGTGAATTTTCTTAACATTTTTACTTAGTTTTGCTTACTTTATTTGTCTTCTATTGTTTGTCCAGATTTACATTACCACCCACCAGGGACTTAACCTTTTATGATCATTGAACATGCTAAAAAAATAAGTATCTGAGGAAACCACAGAAGCAAATAAATGGGGCCTCATATTTATTCACTGCCTGAGTCACTTCAAGAGAATATGGGTAAGTCTAGATAGGTGCTTAATAAATAACTGTTAAAAAGTTAAAACAGCTCTTTGGGACCCAAAACTCTCGGACCCTTAGAGTGGCCTGGGCTGTTTGGATCAAAAGTCTGCACAGACCTGCATCTCGGCGCGACTCTTTGGGACTGGTAGGCCCACCCTTCATCTGCAAGGAACTGCCTGGAGATCGGCATCTAGGCTGGGTCTGTTTGGGCCGGTAGCCCCGCCCTTCACCCCCAAGAAGTCTCCCAGAAAGCAGCATCTCGGCCTGTCTCTTTGG